>BOPN01004736.1:30000-32500 GCA_017312705.2 Penaeus japonicus
TGTACGGACATATATACAGTAATGTTAGGAAATGTTAGGAGCAGTTTCGTGATAGGAGCGAGGGGAGTGAGGGGACTGAGGGGCAGGAGGCCGTAGGAGCATCACACAGGCAGGGACAGACTATGGGTAGGGGCAGAAGGGGTTGGGAACGTCTCATCTTGCCCCGGGAAGGGAGGAGGGGAAGAAAGGCGAGGAAGGAAGAGGGGAAGGGGACGTGGAAGAAGACCTACCGACGCCCGGCTTGTATATGGTGTGTATTAAAGGGGGAAGCCCATTCACACGCAGAGCAGTCAAAGGGTTTTGTGTTTGCTTATGCATGTGTGTGTGTGTGTGTGTGTGTGTGTGTGTGTGTGTGTGTGTGTGTGTGTGTGTGTGTGTGTGTGTGTGTGTGTGTGTGTGTGTGTGTGTGTGTGTGTGTGTGTGTGTGTGTGTGTGTGTGTGTGTGTGTGTGTGTGTATGTATGAATGAATGAATGAATGAGTGAGTGGATGCGTGAGTGAGTGAGTGAGTGAGTGAATGAATGAATGTATGTATGTATGTATATATGTATAGATAGATAGACAGAAGTATATAGGTAGTTAAATAGATAGGTAAATATATAGATGTGAAAGTATATTGTATAACACACTAGAAAAGAACGACTTTCGAGTTTTACATTTTATTATAAATATCTTTTACATAAATTTTCTCTACATCACTTATTGTTATATGTTTCATTCGATGTCCTAAGTCATGTTTATCATGTTTATCGATTTTAGCTGCACAATTTGGTGCTCCAAACTTTTTGGTAAATATGATTTTCTTACAAATTCAAAATTATAAATATGGGTATAATATCGGTTACTCATTCCATAGTTCTACTTATGCGCAAACAGACTGGGATACAATCTGCTTTGGTTTATTTTGCATTAGTTAAATCTGATCCAGAGATCTTTCTATATAGGTAGAATGTCTTAAGAAAACTAGACTTGTTGATCTCAAACTACCAAGACTTATTTTCTAACTGGTATATAGCAAGAGTCTATTTACTACAACAATAGGTGAAAATAGAATTATATCTTAGAGGGGGATTATCCTCTAACCCCTCGTTTGCAGCACAAGATACTCACATTTTCCTTTCAGAATGAATAGACAAGATCTAATAGATAAAGAGCATAAAAGATGTTGAAATCCCCTTCTTCACAAGAGCACCGAATGGATTCTGGACGAGACTGGTCTCGGACCTCCTTGGCAGGATTTTCGAATACCAAATGTCTGAGATTTAGATGTAATCCCAACTTGTATGTTTACTCGTGTCGATGGTGATGATGCCGCTCCTCTCCATCTGAGGACTGAGCGTGGGACGCTGAGGAGACTTGGGTGACCTGGGGGAGGTGGACGGAGTTGAGGCCCTTGAGGATGGGACTGGCGAGGGAGACGAAGGTATCGTCTGAATTCCCGAAGGTCCTGCCATTGCTTGCTGGGTGTCAGGGGTCGCGAGAACCTCTTTCCGACTCGCAGGATGGGAGCCCGATGCGTTCTCCGACTTGGCGGCGTTGACAGAGGTGAGCTTAGAGCCTCTAGGTGAGGGAATGGGAATTTTGGATTTTGGGTTTACCTCCTGTGGTTTATCTTTTGTGGAGGACGAGATGCCGCTATCACTCGAGGGCTCTTCTAAGTCGATCTCGGAGTCGATGGTCTCATTAAGGTCTGGCTGCAGAGTCTGCCGTGTGCTCGGGACTGGGACCTTTGTTCTACGACGCGGGGACGGCGGAGGAGACTCATCCTCAGAGGCTACAGATGATGCTGACGTCGGTCCACCAAGATGCATAACCACCAGGTCGTATTCATGAGGTTGTGAAGGCGTGGAGCTCCTTGACGGGTTCCTTTCAGCGTCACTCGACGTGTCTTCCTTTTCGGTGTCAGAAGCAGGCGAAAACTTGTCTTTTAGGTTTAATTTTAGTTTGCTCTTTGCTCTTACTTCTGCGATGTTTATTTTGTTTACTTGGTAATTGTCTGTACTTTTAAAATCGGTTGAGGCAGTAACTTGTTGCTCAACTGGTTTTGCGTTGGCTTTAGCTATTACAGCAGGTCTCTTCGGAACTGCTCCAGATTCCGGAGAAGGGAGTTTCTCCACGGGGAGGTCCTCTCCGTCGTCTTCTAGGTCGTTGACTAACTCTGACTTCCCTTGTGATGAAGCGTCCCACAACTCGATACTCTCAGCTTCTTCTTGTTTCAACGGAGGCATTATTAACTTTTCTCCATCAGACAAATCAGGAGAATTCACTTCTTCGTTTTGCAGATTTAGGTAAGGAATCCGAATTGGAACGGGAGATTCATTCCCGACATTCCAGTCATCTGAATCCTGGAAGCACAATTTGGGACGTATATCGTGAGAAAGCGCAGTTATGAACTTTGCTTTTGCCTCCTTCACTAATCCAGGTTTGATAGGTGTGTCACACACCGGAATCTTCATCGTTCTCATGCAGATTAGGCTTTCTTTGTTTTCATCCAAAGATTC
>BOPN01004736.1:53512-56012 GCA_017312705.2 Penaeus japonicus
TATATATATAAATAATGAAAACAATTATAATGACTATGATGATTTAAATGATGATAATAATTATGATAATAATGATGATAATGATAATGATAATAAGAGTAATTATAATAATGCTATAACGGATGATAGTGATAATGATAATGATAATGATAATAAGAGTAATGATAATAATGCTATAACGGATGATAGTGATAATAATAACGATGTGAATGACAATAACAATAATGCCATTAGAAATAGTAATGATGATGGTAATAATGGTAATAACGATAAGGATGATAATGATAATGATGATAATAATAATAATGATGAAGTTAATAATGATAACAACAATACTAATACTAATGAGGATAATAATAACAATAACACTAATACTACTACTAATAATGATAATAATGGTGATAATGATAACGATGATGATAATTGTAAAAATGATTATAACAATAATGATAGATATACTCATGATGATAACAATTGTAAAAATAAAGACAAGGATAATAGCTACACTTATGATAATAAGAAATTATAATCACAATTACGATGATAATAACAGTGATAATTATTATTATCATTATGATAATAAGGATAACAATAATATGATGATATGAATGATGATAATGATAATAAAAGTGATAATAATTACAATAACAACAGTCATAATGATAGTAAAGATAATACTGATAATGTTGGTAATGAGGATAAAGAGATAATGATAGCAATAATGAAGATAATAACGATACCAATAATAATAATAATGATAATAACAATAATGATAATGATAATGATTATAATAATAATAATGATAATAATAATAATAATGATAATAATAATGATAATAATAATAACAACAATATCTAATAATGATAATGATAATGATAATTATGACAACAATAATGGCAATGATAGTAATGACGATATCAATAAAATTATTTATCATCATAGTAATAATGATTATAACAATAACAATAATAATTAGAATAATACTAATGATGATAATGACAAAGATGATAACACTGATAACAATGATAAAAAATTATTTATCAATATGATTATCATAACTGTCATTAACCTTTGATGATAATATTATGTGATTAGGATAATAATCAGAGGAGCAATAGTTTCGACATTTTTTTGCAATGATCACGATGACAGCAAGAATGAGGATCACTCAACAACAACAACAACAACCAACACGAATAATGAAATAGTTGTAACTCTGATAATCATCAAGATTATATTATCATTCATGATATTCGAATAATGATGAATACTAAAGTAAACCCAATACCCCAAAAATTATTTAAAAAAAATGTTATTTCATTGTCATCATGTAATGTCATGTAATGTCAAAAATATCAGCATAAAAAATGCTGATGGCTTAAAGCTGGTTACATATAAACAGAAACTAGCCCTAAATTGAATTATGAATTAGAAACAACATATAATAAGGAATCCTATAGCGATGACAAGGCTTTCATCAGCATAGTCCTTAAGTAACGGCGTCGCAACATGAGGATGACTATGATGTTGAAATTCTAGGGTTTCTAAGATTGCTTAAGTTGCAATTTGATCAAGTCGAGTCATTACTTTTATTTAAAATCTATTTGTGTAAAAGGATTGGTTGCAGGATAGCTGTTGTGTGTAGTTTTTGTTCTGTGATTTTTTGGTTGTGTTTAGTACATGTCTGTGTGTATTTCTTATAGCTACTGGCGTGCTCAGACCAACTGAGAGGAGCGGGTAGATGGGGCGACTGACCCAGGGTCCGCGAGGCGCCCGGAGTGAGGAAGGGTTGTTTGCTCGACCTCAAGATGAAATCAGGTGGGCTTCGAAACTGTTTTCTGTATGATGTCTTTTCTGCCATAGTGTCAACACGGTAGAGTGTCTTTCCCATTTCATATATATATATATATATATAAAATGATAACAATAATAATGACTATGATAACATAAATTATGATAATAATTATGATAATAATGATGATGATAATGATGACGATCATAATAATAATGATAATAATGATGATAATGATGATGATAATAAGAGTAATGATAATAATGCTATAACGGATGATAGTGATAATGATAATGATAATGATAATAAGAGTAATGATGATAATGCTATAACGGATGATAGTGATAATAATAACGATGTGAATGACAATAACAATAATGCCATTATAAATAGTAATGATGATGGTAATAATGGTAATAACGATAAGGATGATAATGATAATGATGATAATAATAATAATGATGAAGTTAATAATGATAACAATAATACTAATACTAATGAGGATAATAATAACAATAACACTAATACTACTAATGATAATGATAATAATGGTGATAATGATAACGATGATGATAATTGTAAAAATGATTATAACAATAATGATAGATATACTCATGATGATAACAATTGTAAAAGTAAAGACAAGGATAATAGTTTCACTTATGATGATAAGAAATTATAATCACAATTACGATTATAACAATAACA
>BOPN01004736.1:63512-68512 GCA_017312705.2 Penaeus japonicus
TTTGGGTGACGTAATGATCCAGCCGCCATTGAAGATGTCAATTAATCATGTCATGTATTCCACTTGTTAGGAAACGAAGTCCCGTTGCTGCGAAGGTTTTAGTGGTTGTGTCCTATCCGGATAATTATTGTTTCTTTATTCCACATAATTGTCGATCGATTTCTTTTATATGGTGTTTGTATGTTGTTGTTTTTATAAAACTTATGTGAATATCATTAACGGTGCTGTGTGTTATTTTATGTTATCATTAGAACCTTTTTTGCAGCTTGAATCTTTTATACTGATGATAAGAATAAGAATTCTTCTTGACTAAGAAAATACTTGTTTCTAAACATTCTATGATAACAATGGCTGCTGATGAATATTGATGATATATGTCTCCAAATATTACTCCTGTAATTTTCGCAAGGTTCTGGATATCTGGTCCCGTGGTGGCAGTTGCTCCTTCCACATGTTAAATTTTCCCCGTATGGTCAAAGTAAATCGCTTGCATCGCTTAAGTCAGTGTAGGAGCAGTTGTCCGGGGAGAGGAGTGGGTGGCGGGACCCTTTTTTTCATTTTCATTTCGAAGCTTTTCAGATTTAGCCCTTTTTGGCAGATGCAGTGTAGTACACACTGAATCATTTGTCCACGGCCTATGTGAAAAACACGCATAGACACACACAAGCACATTCTGTCTCTCTCTCTGTTTCTCTATCTCTCTCTCTCTCTTTCTCTCTCTCTCTCTCTCTCTCTCTCTCTCTCTCTCTCTCTCTCTCTCTCTCTCTCTCTCTCTCTCTCTCTCTCTCTCTCTCTCTCTCTCTCTCTCTCTCTCTCTCTCCTAGAGAAAAGAGGGGAAGTGATATCGTAGGTGGATGCTACTTACGGATAGATAGATCTTGATTTGTAGATCAAATATTATGACTGAATGACAAAATATGAAGTAAATGTACATGGCCACTTTACTTTTAAAGATCAACCAAACTCTTAACGAGACTTGTGGCTTGGATGTTACGCTTTGCAAATTTCGGTGTCAATATATATATATCAAGGCAATTTCCGACACGGAAATTTAAGATTTTCAGCTGCGTAGTGTGGGTAACGATGTATGTTTCCATCTATTTTTCCTTTATATTTTTCTTTTAGAACGTTCCCGAATTACACATGGCCCTGAGAACATACGTTGGGACAGTTTTCTTCACTTCCAAGAACTATACTGAGCATTGCCAATGTCTAAACCGTCAGTTTCAGTCCACACCCTGGCAATGGTGAGTGGTGTACTTAGAGGTGGAGGTGGCTGTGCAGTACATACAAATATACACATACAATCATGGTCGAAACTCTGGAACAGTTTCGGTTGTAGAGTGTTTCTTTTTTTCAGATCTTGATACAGAGGCCTCGAAAGGCCTCTAAATTTTGCACATCGAGTAACACTAAATTTTTGTTCAGATTAGCTTGAATTTTGGTCGAATCATTACATTCCTCTCCAAATGGGAAAACAGATAAAGAACGTTGTTTCGTTTTGATGTTACACACACATGTAAATACACATACCCTACGCACACACACACACACACACACACACACACACACACACACACACACACACACACACACACACACACACACACACACACACACATGTGGGCCTACATATACAAATACCCATATCCAATCCATGAGACTTCACACACACTCACACAAAACACATCCACATACCCAACTCCTCCCACATTCCTATGGATTCTGTATTGCACTAAAAATAGAGAGAGAGAGAACCGGTTAAAAGGGACTCGAACTTCTAGTCATAGGAGGAAGTAAAGAGCGTTGTGAAGTTTCACATTTAATGATAATGATAAATATGATAATGGTAATGATGATGATAACAATAAAAGAAACCATATAAATGATAATGATGATAACAGTGGTAATGACGATAACAATAAGATTCTAATGACAATGACGGTAACAATATAGATCATAATAATAAAGATGATAACAATATAGATAATGATAATGATGATAACAAAGATGATAACTATAATTATGATAATACCAATGATGATTATGATAATGATAATAACAACGAAACTACGATGATGATGATGAGGAGGATGGAAATTAAATTCTTAAAATACAGAATGATATATTATTGAAAATAAAGTTAAATCGAGGCTATAAGAGTCACATAGACAAAAAACGAAAAAGAAAAAACATTCAAGGAAGCAAGTACTGACAGCGGGGGGGGGGGGGGGGGTTAAAACACAGCGGTGACTTCCCTGAATCCTTCGTCCTCGCAACTGCAACGTGTAGGGAAGACGTCCGCTACTAGACGACATCGAGCGGAAATGAAACTTTCTAAAGAATTGGCAAGATGAGCTGGATAGGAGCGGCGAAAAGGCCCAAACATACATAGCTTCATTTACTACAGAGGAAGCATTTGAAAGAGGTGTTGAATGTTTTCTAGATGAAGATCAATAGAAGGCCATTAGCCAGTAACGGAATAGTGAATAGTGTTTGGCAGACTACTTTCAAGACCTTTTGACATTAATATTATTTTAGGTTTATAACTCAACAACCGGTAACAGTGAGGAAGAGGACATCAGTCACTTCAACGACGCACTGAAAGCAGCACTAGGATAGTGTAAACTCATGAAATGTAATTATTCAACGGAGCCCATCGCAAAAGTAGGCAAGGCAATAAGACATTACGGCCGAGATGAGAGGGTGGCGGGTTGTAAGGGTTGGCTTTTTGACAGCCATCAGTCCGTGTAAGAATAACAAAGAGAAAAAAAAAATACTGAGTGGAGTTTGAAACACAATATACAAAAATACATTTATCACACCATGCAAACCAAATAGAAAGAAAACGATAAAAAACGAGCATCAATAACAAAACAATAAAAGTCAGATACTTATGGTATGGTACGTATACTTTGTACAGGGCACAAGCTCTGAGCCAACTGTCTGAGGAGCTCAGCAGCTGCTCTGACTTAAATTATTTAATTCGCTTCGTCAGGTAATTAAACAATAACCATAATTTATTCACAAACGAAAAACAAGATCATAGTTACTTAAAAAAAGGAAATATATAAGTTAGCGCTGGGAGGTAGTAGTCCTAACCGTTGAACCGTCTTCCAATACGAAGGGTTGTTTGCAGCTCCTTGAAGGCAAGGGTAAAAATGCGGTCTAGAGTCCCGTGGAAACAAGATGCACTGTTGCCTCACTACAGGGTAACATAGGAGATTTATTTAAACTGGAAACACTCAAAAGGCTTGCAATGTCAATAATAGAGTCAAAGCTGACTTTAGGCCCTGCGGGAAAGAACAGTGACAAAATGAAATCCAAACCACAGTGAAGAGCAAATCTGAAGCTCTGCAAAACTCGTTGGAAAGCAAAGAAGCCTATTTATACTTATAATTCGCAAGTAGCAACCAATTGCAAAAAAGGCAAGAAGTCATGAATCGAAAAAGAGGGAGGGCATCAACAGAATATATAAATAAAATAAAAGCGGGTCTACATTGCTGGAGAAGGTAGCAGCACACCTTTGGTTGGTTTCCACAACGATGAAGATCTGGAGGACAAATTTGAAAATAACAGCAACATCGAGGGTCCAGCGATACTCAAAGAGGAAGTGCAAAGCGCTCTGACGAAAGGGCGATGGAGGATATCATCAAGACCAGATCATTCTGGGCAAACAGTACGAAACACTAAAAGAGAGAGAAGAAATCTTTCTGAACAGAATATGCAACGGCAAATTACTAGATCTCTCAAAGTCAGTATCCATTCCACTACAAGAGACAAAAGACACAAGCCGCAATAGAGTGTGGGTACCAAAGACCATTTAGTTTACTGAGCCATCTCGCAAAAGTACTACCAGGAATCATCATGCTCAGAAAAGGAGTAGATTTAAGCATGGAGAACTACCAAAGGCCAAAGGACATTCAGCACCAATCTTAACCTCAGGAATCTCATGGAAAGATCAGTAGAAGTACAAGATTATACTTTTCTTTCTTTGACTACACTAAAGCGTTTGATACCGTAAAACAAGTATTCATGGGAATACTTAAAGATACCAACATCAACAGAAATAAGAATGATAAGGAATAACTAGCGGTAAGAAAGTTCAGCCATTCGAACATAATAATAATGACGATGATGAGGCTGATGATTATGATGATAAAAATGATGATGATGATTTTGATGATGAATAACAATGATAATATCAACCATCATTACAATGATGATAATAATGATGATGATGATAGTAATAATAACAATAATGATCATTACAAAGACAACAATAATTATTATATCAGTTGAATTAAGAAAGATGATCATAATGATAATGATAACAATAATGATTATCATTATCGCCATCATCATCATTAACATTATTGTAATTATCATTATTGTTATTATCACCATTATAATTGATGATGATGATGAGGAGGAAGATAATAATGATGAAGACGAGAATGATGATCATAATAGTAATGATGATAATAATAACGATAACAATAATGATACTAATGATAATCATTAAAATATTACCAATGATAATGGTAATACCTATATTGTCATTGCAATAATAGTAATAGTAATGATAATAATAGTTACAATAATAATAATGATAATAGAAGAATGATGTTGATAACACTAGGGATAATAAGTCAAAGTAAGATAATGATGATAATGATAAAAGTATTAACATCACTAATAATAGTAATAAGAATGGTGATAATAACTGTAATGATGTTAACAACAACAATAGTAATACACATACTAATAATAATGATGATGATGGCAGTAGTAGTTATAATGATAATAATTATAATAACAATAATGATGATGATTTTCATAATGCTAATAACAATAATAATGGTATGGTGTTAATAATAATGATGATGGTAATGACATTAACAACAACAATAATAATGATAATAATAGTAATAATAATAATGGTAATGATAATAATTATAAAAATGATAATAAAATTGATAACAATAGTAAAATGATGC
>BOPN01004736.1:96012-98512 GCA_017312705.2 Penaeus japonicus
TGTATTGTGGGTGAATTTTCATTTATCTATATAACTGTTTATCTCTCCGTTTTACTTTTTTTTTTTTTTTTTTTTTTTTTTTTTTGACTGTCCTCAGTGACTCCTTTTACACTTAAACGTATCGTCCTTGGTCATTCATTGTCCTCGACCATTAACTCCGTGCCGACATCTCTCCCACGTCGCCAGGCCAGCTGTCGCTCATCTACCAGGGCGTTTACGCTCCGGACGCTCGCTTCAACGCCTTCGCGGACGGCGTGATGGTCAACATGGTGGCGGAGATGAAGCGAAAGCGGATGGACCCCCTCTACTTCCGCGTTTACGATCGCGGCATTGTAGAGTAGGTGTCCCTATAATAGAATTGGCTTCTTTGGACATTAGATGCACTTTCCGGATGTTCTTATGTATCATCAGGGTTATGTCGCTGTAAAGATACACTTTAGGTACCGTTTTGATTAAGTGAAAAGGTTTAGAAATCATTGCCTTGAATAGGCCATTAATTATATACAATTTTCAGCTTTGATATAGATGGCTTAAAGGTTTCTTTCATATATGTGTGTGTGTGTGTGTGTGTGTGTAGATATATATCATGCCACTGTCATATTTGTACCGCCGTCATGACAAAATACAAAAAAATGGGAATACGTCGATAGGCACGTATCGACGCAATCGACTCGAGGAGGTCGTCGAGACGAACCTTCAGCCGTGTCCTCCTCCTTCGCCGACGCCTCAAGTGACACCGACCCGAGTAATAGCAACAACAGGAGAGGCAGGTGCGTTCTGAGTAAGCTGAGTTAAATGATAACGAAGATAAAGGTAGAGATAGGAACGAGAGGGATAGTAAGACTAATGATAATAATTATAGGAATAGCAACTGCTGGAGTTGTAGTAGCAGTAGTAATATTAGCAGTTATAGTCATAGTAGAGGCAGTTATAGCAATAGTATTAATATTATCATTAGCAATAAGAGCAAAAGCAGTAGTGATACCAATGATGATAATGACAAATAGAGAATAAAGAACAACAGGCAAACCAAAAGCCACAGAAACATATGCTATGCGAAGGCCTCCGCTAACCCCTTCCCCTGGGCCAGCAGGCAGAGCGGGAACGCCATCGGGGGAGGGGTCATCCGGGGCCTCACCAACGTCAGGCGCTTCGGCAACGCGGAAGTCCAAGTCGCAGGAAATACCACGCTGGTCAGTGTTTTTTTTTTTCTCCTCATTATTTGATTTTTTGCTTATTCTTTGCTCGTGCATGTGTTTGATGGTATTGAAATATTCACTTATTTTATTTATTTGTTTTGTTTATTCGGTAGTTTGTTAATTTATTTAACTATTATTTAGAATTAAAGTATGATTTTTTTTTATTTACTATCAATTATCTGTTAATCTATAAAGTTAATGTCATTCATCCACTCATTCCGTTTTGGGAGAAGGTGATGATGTGTTCGCCATATTGACTTTGTGTCCACTCTGGTGATTAATTCTAAATATGTGCTTAAGAGTTTAGTTGAAACTTTAGTTAGTGGTATTCTTCGTAAATGTCTATTTTCATGCATCTGTTCATGTTTGAAATAATCACTAACTGAAATATGTCACACACTCATACTCTCACTCTCTCACACTCACACACACACACACACACACACACACACACACACACACACACACACACACACACACACACACACACACACACACACACACACACACACACACATACATACACACATACACATTAACGCTATTAACGCTTACTTGGGTGTACAGATCCGAAGTCATTATGTGTACGGCCCCCTGAATATCGAACTGGTGTTCAACACTGACAAGGGCGTCAAGACCATCAACTCCACCCTGGGTGCCGTGGCCGCACATGCCGTGACAGGTCTTCATGATAACAGCTCGAAGCTCATTGACTTTATCATTGACAGGTAGGCTCCCTTAATGCCATCATTTGCAGGTCGTTTAACTTCCTCGTTCGTCTGCGCATTCGTCGGACGTCGTTAGCGGTCGTGGCGTTGATTAGGCGACGTTACGTATTTCTCTCCCAACTCACGGGAAGGAAGACATTCCCCGGGCCGAAGGACGATAGAGAAAGCAAAGCGTTAACTCGTGTCTCCCTCCTCCCCGCTCGCAGGTCCGCGGCCACTGGCTCACGGGGCCTCTCGACCTGATCATTGACTATCGAGGCAGTCCGGGCATCACCAGGGTCCGGACCGGGATCCAGGCTGTCCAGTTCGATACGTTGACCACTGTTGACCGCTATGGGGCCGAAATGGCCGAGTTTCAGCTCATCAGGTAGGTGGACCTAAGACGATGACTCTGAAAATTGATGCTGAATATTCGTATGATTGAGAATTGATGGATCAAGCCATTTCATCCATTAGCTGTCATTGATACGTACACAGTAGACTCAGTTTGCTATTGACTTTTTAACCTAAGACTTGATAAAATGACTCCAATACCACCTGATTATATAAATTTGAGGCCCAGTGGTCAGCAAA
>BOPN01004737.1:0-2500 GCA_017312705.2 Penaeus japonicus
ATATATGTATATACACATTAAAGTTACTTGTGAAGAATTAACTATTCGATTAACAAATATTTCAACAGGTAAAATCAACGATATATTTATAAAATTCACACGCACACAAAAATCTAATGAATCAAATAACAATAAAGACAAAACTAAAAAAATATGATAAAATCCGAATTAAAACAACCAGATAAAAACAACCAAAGACAAGCAAGCTAAAAAAAAAAAAAAAAAAAAAAAAAATAAAAGCGCCATTCAAACAAACGAACGAACCCAAACATCAAAAAGTAAAAAAGAAGAAGAAGAAGAAGAAGAAAAAAGAAAAGAAATTGTCGACACTGATAAAATGCCACCACAGGAAAGGTATGATCTGAGAATGTTTGGAAAAATAATGCCATTAGAAGATTTGCGTCAAAGGAATTGCAGAAAACATCTGATGAATCTTCCTGCGAGAGCATGATATAGTTTATTGAAGGAGCAGGGTAGAGATAGATGGATAGATCGATATATAGATAGATTGTGAGAGATAAAGACATTGAAAGATAAAGAGGGAGAGGGAGGGAGGGGGGAAGAGAGAGAGAAAGAGAGAGAGGGAGAGATAGATTGATAGATATGTAGATAGATAGATAGATAGATCGATAGATAGATAGATACAGAAAGAGAGAGAGAAAGAGAAAGAGAAATACATAGATCGAGATATATATAGAAAGAAAGAAAAATAGTTAGAGATAGATAACTAGATAGACAGACAGACAAATAGACAGATACTGTAAAGAGAGATCAAAACATCTCTGAATGGAATTTAATCGTGGGAAACAAAAGAAGAAAAAGACATAACTTGACTGACAACCCGACCTCACATCTCACCCAAATGAATTTCAAGGCAGCTTTATTACAGCAAGAGCAACATCCAAGGTTATCCCGCATGGACTAACATGAGAAGATTTATGTCCACGTGTTTCTGTCAACCGGAAGGTAATCCTTGTTTAAGTTTTACTTTTATATTTCGTTTTCTGCATTCTGGTCTTACAATAGGTATACATGTAAGATGATGTCTGTGTGTCTGTGTGTGTTTCTGCTTCGGGAATAAAACGATAAAACGATGTCTATAGATGGATAGTTATTGATAGGTAGATAGGTATAGATAGACAGACATGCACATTCAAATATACAGAAAAAGTGTGTGTATTATATATGTATATATATATATATATATATATATATATATATATATATATATATATATATATATATATACATATGTACACACACACACACACACACACACACACACACACACACACACATCGACTTCTGTATCGGTCTCATCGACTTCTGAATCGGTCTCATCGACTTCTGAATCGGTCTCATCGACTTCTGCTTCGGTCTCATCGACTTCAACTTCGGTCTCTTCGACTTTAACTTCGGTCTCTTCGACTTCCACTTCGGTCTCATCGACTTCTACTTCGGTCTCATCGACTTCTACTTCGGTCTCATCGACTTCTACTTCGGTCTCATCGACTTCTACTTCGGTCTCATCGACTTCCACTTCGGTCTCATCGACTTCCACTTCGGTCTCATCGACTTCTACTTCGGTCTCATCGACTTCCACTTCGGTCTCATCGACTTCCACTTCGGTCTCATCGACTTCTCCTCTCTCCTCCCCCCTCCTTCCCCTTCCACTGCCACCCCCTGTTTATCTATCTCTCTCCAATCTCGCTTCGCTTCCCTTCTCTTGATAAGCTATCGGGCTGAATGGTTGGCTGGTTGGCGGTATTCCTGTGTGGGTTGGGCGTTGGAGGGTTCTTCGGTGGCTGACCTGGGCGCCGGGTTAGGCGTCGTGGGTCCCTCGATGCCTGACGTGGGCGCCGGGCACTTCCCCGCGGTCGTTCGTTGCAACGGGCGGGCGTCCCCGATGGGCGCTGAAGGGTTCCCGAAGCGACGGCGATATTACGTCCTTTTTGAAGGTTTGTCCGTCGAGCGGGGTTCTCCTCCTCTCTGGCCGGGGCCGCATATCTCATTCCCTTTGATACCAGGCACACAAAGCCCGCTGCCCCCTGGGACCACCGCGCGCACACTCGCTATTTACCTATATTGAGGATTTTTTCATCGCTTCCCCTTGCTCCTCCTGCTGCTGCTGCTGCTGATACGCCCGCTGCCTCTACGCCTCGCTGCGGCCACTGCAAGAACTGTTGTTGCAGTTGGATGGCTGGAATCTGTGCTGGTCTCTGCGTGATGATGACGTCGCTGGTAGTGCGAATTTTGGGGATGACTTTTTCTCGTATATACACAAATGACGATTTTTTCTCAGAAATTCTATGTATATTTCGTCTAAGATTATTCAAGTTTCTTCTCTCTCTCTCACTCACTTACTCTCTCTCTCTCTCTCTCTCTCTCTCTCTCTCTCTCTCTCTCTCTCTCTCTCTATCTCTATCTATCTCATTCACTCACTTACTCACACACTTAATCACTTACTCACTCTCTCCGGTCTCATCGACTTCCACTTCGG
>BOPN01004737.1:12500-15000 GCA_017312705.2 Penaeus japonicus
AGGAAGACACCTCCTGGGGAGACGAACGACTCTTGATGAACCATTTTTTGTAAGTAAAAGAGCAAAGGAAAGGGTCCTAAGTAACCATGCATGATATCAGAACTTGGATATTTGTGGAGAGTGGATCGTTCGAATTGTCAAAAGTATGTAAAAATATATATATTTGATAGAAAACATATTTCAAAATGAGACTTCTATAACCTCTTCTAAAAATGAAAAATAAAAAACTAAATAAGTATAATCGCAATATAATTTCATAATTTAATAAATGTCAAGATCTGGTGATAAATGGAATAATGAAAGTCTCACTCCCCTCTCCCCCCCCCCTCTCCACCACCACAAACAAATAAAAATAACATAAATAAATTAATAAAAACGCAGACACAAAGAAAATAATCCGTCGCCATAAGAGCCACACTGAACAATACACCTTCCATTTAGGTATTCATTTCACACATTACAAATTATACATAAAACACACTCATATTCACACATCTTTATACATAAACAAATCAAGGAACACGACGAACGCACCTCTCCGTAGCGGCAAAGTTTGGGGATGACGTCATCGGGCTGAGAGAGGGGCGGGGCGGAAGGGAACACGAAGTTCAATTTGTTCAGCTGAGGCGTGTTCACCTGCCATTCTTCCGAGACTGAGGAGGTGTGAACAGATGTTAAATATTTATTGAAATAATGTGTTGAACGATTTATGCACCGTGATATCTTGATTACAATATGAGTCATGGGGGCATCGTATTTATGTTATATTTGGTATAGTTTATAAAGCAAAATATGTTTGATTTATGAAATCACTCTCTCTCTCTCTCTCTCTCTCTCTCTCTTACACAAACACACACACACACGTACTTACAAACACACACTCTTTCACACGCACGCCTGATTTCTCCGCCTGTTATACGTGTTGTGATGTGTTTGTTACTGTGATTATTGTGCTGTAGTGAATTTATCTATCGTGTGCCATAACGTCAGGCTACCTGCGTTATGGAATAAACCTGAACTGTACAAACCCCATGTCTGGCATCAACTACCTTATTTGTGGTGGGTTATTAGTTCCAACAGACTAAGACACCCATCACACTCTCTCTCCCTCTCACTCTCTCTCTTTCTCTCTCTCTCTCTCTCTGTCTCTCTCTCTCTCTCTCTCTTTCTCTCTCTCACTCTTTCTCTCTCTCTCACACACACACACAAACACACACACACACACATCAGCACCAAAGCCCATGAACCAAACCTCCATTGTAAGGATACAGGTCAGGGTTATAAAGCAGCGAGTCGTTAACTCGACTGAAGTCAAAGCCGAGGTAGAACTGCCTGTCGACGTCAGGGGGAAGAGTTGTGGGCGTGAGGGCGTCGAGGTCGGCCATGGTGACTTCATTCTCTCCGTCCACAGAATTCAGCGGATTCACCACCTGCGAAGTCAGGTGTGATGAATAAGGGAAATGATAAATGGTTGATAGATCGATGAATAAATGAATGAATGAATGAATAGACAGATAGATAAATAGAGAGATAGATAGATAGCAGGCAGATATATAAATATATATATATATATATATATATATATATATATATATATATATATATATATATATATATATATATATATATATATATATATATATATATATATATATATATATATATATATATATATATATATATATACATATATAGATAGATAGATAGATAGATAGATAGATAGATATAGATAGATAGATAGATATAGATAGATATTGATAGATAGATATATAGATATAGATAGATAGATAGATATAGATATAGATAGATAGATTTATAGATAGATAAATACATCGAAAGATATGGATAGACAGATCAATAGATAGATAAATATAGAGAAAGATATATAGATCGGTAGAAAGTTAAATATATGAATACACAGACAGAAAGATGGATTCATATATAGATAGACAGATAGATAGAGATAGATAAATAGACAGATAAAAACATAGATAGAAATATAGACATATGAATAAACAGATAGATAGATATATAAACACATAAATAGACAGGGAAATGGAAGTATAAATAAGTAGATAAACCAAAATAAATAAACAGATGAGTGAACAAAAGAGTAAATTATGGATGAATAAATGCATAAAAAAATTTAAATACGCCATCGCGAAATGTGTCCTTCAATATCGACAAGAAATTAAAAATGAGGATTTAAACAGTTAGTAAATATACTCAAAGTATTATGAGAATCCATTGGGTACTAAGGACAGTCTTATTTCTGTAGCTCCAGCCTTCCGAAATAAGCGTTATTGAAGTATTATTTACTAATGATGATGATATTATCATTATTATTGCAAATATTATTACTATTATCACTACTGGTAGTATCTGTAAAAGTTGTAATAGTATTATCATTATTTTGATTATTCCTGTTATCATGATTTTTATCGTTTTTATTATTGTGAATATCATCATAGTAGCATTCTCAGCATTACTACTATTATTA
>BOPN01004737.1:82500-85000 GCA_017312705.2 Penaeus japonicus
ATCAGCAGACCCATTCTGGACAATTTGTCAGTAGAAATTGTATATATTAATGATAGTAGTAGTAGCAATAGTAGCAATAGTAGTATTGATAATAGTAATGGCAGTAATAGTAGTAGTAGTATTATTATTAGTGGTAGGTTGTAGTAGTAGAAGTAGTAGTAGTAGTAGTAGTAATAGTGGTAGGTAGTAGTAGTTGTTGTTGTAGTTGTAGTTGTAATTGTAGTAGTAGCAACAGCAGCAGCAGTAGTAGTAGTGGTAGTGGAAAGGATGGTGGTAGGATTTTCTAAGTGTTTGATTTGTGTTTCTATTAGAATAAAGTCATTGAAGTTGTCCAGCTATATCTGACAGTATTTCATGTAGCTTTTGTGCAAGTAATATATTTAGTAACATTTACAATGATAGGAAAGTTAGGAGGAATTAGTGTTCTCCTATCCATAGATTAAACATTAAAGAATTAATTTATATATGTTCTTGATAACCCCTTCACCCAATCTTATTCTCTGTAGCCCAGTAACATCAATTCTTAATATATCTTATTATTTCAGTTATTCTTCTCTTCCTCTAGGACAATGGCTAACGACCTTGTCTTTGTGTATGGCACCTTGAAGGAAAATGAACCCAATCACCACTGGCTTACTGACAAGGAAAGCGGTCGAAGCTCATTGGGAAAGCTGACGACCCAAAGAGCGGTATCCCTTTGGTCATAGCGTCAAAGTACAACATTCCATTTTTGTTAGCTGCTCCGGGAAAAGGCGAGGTAATGATGGCTGGTTAAAAAATGTATATATTTTTTTTGTTGTGGTACTCTCTGTTAATGGGTATTTAAGAAAACTCAATCAGTTTATATACTTTTGGGGGTTTTAGTATTTAGTTGCATGTTTTATTTTAGTAGTTACTATAAAATGTTATGTGATGTTAGTCATATCAAATATTTAAAATCTCTCTTTGGAATATACTTTAAAGGATTTATTTTGTTCTTTTTCTGGAAAGTGTTGTTCTTCAGTATTATGGTATGTTATTTTATATTGATATATTATGTCAATGTCATTTACTGCAAGAACATATTGGTAGAAAATATCCTTTTATGGTATAGTATGAAATTAAGACATACCGTACAAGAATTAAGTATTTAAAAAGTCAGATAGGTGTCCTGAACTTAGGTTAAGTATGTAATGTATAATTAATGTCATTTACATATTTTCTCTCAGATATATTAATATCCAGTCTGGTCCAGCATAACTGGCTGATTAAAATACAAAGAGACATATGACATTATTTTATATCAGAATTGATATTCTGATACAAGATATATTTTATATTAGATTTTTTACTCAAAATTATTGATTTTAAGATATAATAATCTGTCATATGTTTAGAAGGAGCAATTATAGAATTGATTAATTAACAGATAGTTATAAGTGTTTTTTAAGTAAAAAAAAGTTTTTTTATTTTTCTTGTAGACTTCCATATTGAGCAAAACCTTTATATTCTGATAACTTTTGCTGTATTTTCATTTTTACTTATAAGTGTTATTTCTCATTATTCAGGTCCTTTTAGTTAGAGAGGAAATAAGTTAGTATTAGGTTTAGAAGCAACAGTTAAAAAACAATATTCATCTTTAGCCATTTCTTTTGCCATTAGAGCTTAGTAGGGCTTAGTATTAAGAAATACCAGAGTGCTTTGTTGAACATTAAATTATACAGTCAATAATTATATATAATACTTCATTCAATATACTGACGTATTTTATCATATGAACTAGAATACTAGATAAGATTGACAAATGCATATGGCATTGTGTTCTTGATAAGTTTATAGTTACATTTTACTTACTCTTTATCCATATAGTTATAGTTATAGTTATATGAATATTAATAAGAATTAATAACATACTTTAGATAGCATGACCAGAAAGACAGAACCTAATTGACAGCTTAATTTTTTTAATGTTCTATTACATATGTTGCAGCTCATTGCAGTAAGACATGAAGGAGATAAGGATAATGCTCAGTGCTATCACAACTTATCTCATAGTGCATTGCTCAACTTGGAAGATATTTACCATTAATTTAATTAATTATATAAACAAATGACCTTTATCCTACATGGTGTTATAAGTGATAAAGTAACGATGTTGTAAAATATAAAGAAAGTGAATTCTCACAAATTCATCTTTTGTCAGGGGTTTGGTGGACATTAGATGGAAAATAATTTATTGAATTGATAAGAGTCTCTTTGATTCATATCATTATGTTTTTTACTCTGATTAAAAGGATACTTGAATCATGTTATTCGTTAAAAATACTCTTGTTCTCAGTGAAAATTATGTGTTTTACAATACTTACATAATACATTTATGATATCAATAGTTCTTACTAAAACTTGATTAGGGTTTATACTTTGAGTCATTTCTATGTGCACAAGGAAACTGCACAATCAAAAAAATAATAATAAATAAAAAGTAAATATGTTTGAAATCTGTTGAGCAATAGTGACCAGT
>BOPN01004737.1:92500-115363 GCA_017312705.2 Penaeus japonicus
AATAATGATACTACTACTACTAATAGCGATAATAATAATAATAAAAATAACAACATTAATTATAATGATGATAATGATAATGACAATGAAGAAAATGAAAATGATAAATCTGATAATAATACTGAAGATGAAAATAATAGCAATAATAACAATCATCATCATAATCATTACCATCATAACAATAAAACTAAAGATAAAACCTACACCAACAACAACGAACAAAAAAAAACAAACAAACAAAGCCATTCCACAAACCAAAATACCGACAGCTAATAAAAATCCTGGTGATTGCATAAGATGAAGAGCTTCTCCCTCTGAGTCAGGGGGGTGAATCTCCCATATGTTCCGCGTGTCCCTCTCGTGCCTTCAAGCAACTTGGCTGCCTCCTCTCGGTCGCTCGGCCAGCGTAGTCTGGGAGAGATAGGGGAGGGGAGGGGGGGGGTTAGTTGGAATAGTTATGCTTGTATGTCGGGTGATTATTTGTACTGTTGTTGTTGTTGTTGTTGTTATTGATATTATCATTCTTGTTAATCATGTTTATTATTATTATTATTATTATTGTTATTATTATAAGCATTGATACTATCATTATTATTATAATAATTATTATAATCATTATTATTATCACTATTATTACTATCATTATTATTATTACTACCATTATTATTATTACCATCATTCTTGTTATTACTATCATTCTTCTTATCATTATCATTATTGTCATTATTATCCTTATTCTAAACATTATCGTTATTATTGCAATTATTATTATAATCATTACTATCATTAACATAATTTTCATTATTAGCATTGTTATCATTACATTATTATTATCATTACCATCATTATCATTTTTATAACAATTACTATCATTATCATTATTATTATCATTAACATCATTATCATTATTAATATCATTATCATCATTATTATTATCAATATTATTATTATGATTATTAACATTATCATTATCATTATTACTATCATTATTATCATTATCATTATCATTATTGTTATCACTATAATCATCATCATTATTATTATCATTATCATCATGATTATCATTATCATTATCAACATTGTTATCATTATTCATTGGTACCATTATCATTACAATTATTACTAGTAATATTATTACCATTATTATCATTATCATCATTGTTTTTATTATTATTATTATCCTTGTTATTATTATCATCATTGTTTTTATTATTATTATTATCCTTATTATTATCATTATCTTCATCATTATTATTTTATTATCATTATTATTATCATTATTATTTTAGTTATTA
Organism: Penaeus japonicus; assembly: GCA_017312705.2. Lineage (NCBI taxonomy): Eukaryota > Metazoa > Arthropoda > Malacostraca > Decapoda > Penaeidae > Penaeus > Penaeus japonicus. The sequence goes on from BOPN01004737.1 coordinate 93,796, forward strand.
TCATTATTATTATAGTTGTTATTATTATTATAGTTATTATTATACTTATTATTATTATCATTATAATTATTATCATTATCATCATTATTACCACCTTTATCATTATCATTATCATCATTATTATAATAATAATAATAATAATAATAATTATTATTATTATCAGTATCAATTATTTTGTTATCATTATCATTATCGTTATTATTATCATTATCGTTATTATTATTATAATCGTTATTATCATTATTATTATCATCATTATTATCATCTTTTCTCATTATCATTATCATTATTATCATTATTATTATCATTAATATCATTATTATTATTATTATTATTATTATTATTATTATTATTATTATTATTATCATTATTATTATTATCAGTATCAGTATCAATAATTTTGTTATTATTATCATTATCGCTATTATTATTATTATCGTTATTATTATTATTATCATTATTATTATTATTATTATCATTATTATTATTATCATCATCATCATCATCATTTTCACTATTATTATTATCATTATTATTATTATTATCACTGGCATTATCAAAACACTCTTCCGTATTGATAAAATGGCAGATAAACCCCCAATGCACATATGTTTTGTGTTTATATGCTATTATTATCATCACTATTATTATTATCATTATTATCATTATTATTATTATTATTATTATTGCTATTATCATTATCAGTATTATTATTATCAATGTTATTATTATTACAGTTATTATTATTATTATTGTTGGCCTTATTATCATTATCATTATCAACCTTATCAGCATTATCGTCATTATCATCATTATTATCATTATCATCATTATCATTACTATCTTTATCATTATCACCATCATCATTATTATTTCTATTGACATTACCATTATCCTTTTTATAATCATTGGTATTGTTATTATCATATGTATAACGATAACATTAATGATAATAATAATAATAATAATAATAATAGTAATAATTCTTGTTATCATTATAATCATAATAATCACTATCATCATTATCATGTATATTATCATATGATGATGACAATACCAGTAACCACTGAATTATAATAATAACCATAGTGACAATAATGATAATAATAATAATAATTATGATAAAGACAGTAATAATAAGAATCAGGATAATAATGATGATAGTAAAAAAGATAAAAAAAATAGTGGTGATAACAATAATAATAATGATAATAATGATAGTGATAATAATTATAATTGGTTTAATGATAATGATAATGATAATAATGATAAAAATAATAATATTAATGATAATGATGATAGAATAATAATAATAATGATAATGAAAATTATAATGATATTTACAAGAATTAATTTAAAAACGATTATAAGAATATTAGCAATGATACTCTTAGTTATAATATTAGTTATAATAATGATACCAAGGACAATAACATTGTTAATGACATAATAATAACTAGGATAAGGATGATGGTGATAATAATAATGACAATAATACCATGATAACAATAACAGTGATCATGATACCAATGATAATAACGATAACGATGACATAATAACACACACATAAACACAACCCAATAAACCACAAACACACGCATCACCACAACACCAAAAAATAACACCACTCACTGTTTTGCCTTCCTCATCATCACCGTCACACACGTCGAAACCACAGCTACCAAAGCAACCACAATCACTAGAAAAACTGCTACTTGAATCACCATCGCCCAGCTCCCGTCTGAAGCTTCGGAAGGAAAGGCTTCAGTTTCTTGAACCAGTTTGGTAGCGTTGTTTTGAATGAGAGAGCCTGTGTTTATCTTTAACTCCGGTGCTGCCATGTTTGTGATGTTGAGGAGCATCTTTGTATCTTCAGAACCATCCATGTTTTGTTTAGCTACCTCGTAAAAGTCTAATTAAATTCAGGTGGGTTATTTCACCTTAAGTTGGGTCTTCTTTTTCTTCTTTCTACTTGTTTAGTCACTTTAACGTTCACCAGAGAGAAAACGATTGGCACCACGCACATGAAAGACACAAATACGGCTCTGTAAGGACCTTCCGTGATGCTTGGTCAGCGCCTACTGCCAGCAAAGGTCAAGCTACCCCCCTTCCCCCACCCAGGGGTCCCGCCCAATCTCTTCCCCTCAAGCAATCCCACCCTTGGTCACATGTCAACTTTATCTTATAGCCCATCATTCCATCTTTTCGTTCTCGTTGAAATGATAATTTGATTCACTTTTATTAGGGGTCAATCGAAATTTATGGATATATTATATATATAAATGTAATTGTAATATTAAAAACGAAATAAGATGAAAAAACGTGCGATGTTAACTGAAAAACATATTTTCACATAAAACAGATCGCACGGTTGACGAGAATGAACGATTCAGGTCATATGAGGTCACACTGAGGTTACTATGTTAGAAATACTTTTTTTTTTAGCTCTTATGGTCTAACAAAAAACGTTGTAGTTGCGAAAGGCATAAAAAGGTCCAAAGACAATGTGAAAGGATAAAAAAAAAGAAAATGTATACATAAACACATATATTTCGTTCTTATAAAAATATGCGTTTGGGACATCACAATAATATCAGATGTGAATGATATTTTAAGCAAGACAGTTGTATTACATACATAACAATACAAAACAAAAAGCAAATTTTTGCGGTAACGTCAGAAGACATCGTCACAAATGTAAAGATGTGAAAATATTTTTATATATCTTATTCAGATCCTTGTCAATAGGTAACTAAATATACCAAGTCTGATTTCTCGTTAGAGTGAAAACAAAAACTAAGTTTTGTATTATGTTGTGCCACACTTGGGATATTTTGTGACGTGTAAGTACAGAAAATAAATATGACATGTCAATTCCGGTTTCTTAATTTATGTATATGGATACACTATAAATTTAACTTAGATTAGAATGAATATATTGTAAATTAAGTTGTCATAAAAGGGCCATCAACGTATATTGGGTGTGGGTAAATCGAGCTTTATCAACTCTATATCTCTTACTCTATATCGTTAAATCCCTCAAGCCACAGAAGCGATACTTCCAGCTTCACACGGGACACCTGCCGTACCTGACGAGATCATCTTCGCAATCACAAGCCGTGGTGTGTTTGCAACGGTGCAAGAGCGGGGTGGAGGCAATGGCTTCTACTGGTCGATAATAAATACGGGAACGCCTGTGGAAGATGCATATAATTAGTTGGAATCCATGTAGTATTATGATCCCTTTTGAACGGATATGTTCGTGTAATGGAAGAGAGAGAGAGAGAGAGAGAGAGAGAGAGGGAGAGAGAGAGAGAGAGAGACCTTTCAGACCTTTCACAGATAACAATGAAAATAAGACGCTATCAAGGCAGGTAAATATTTTGACGAATAACTTTGTTATCAAATACCTACAGACGTGTAGCTTTAGACTCAAGTAATCCCCATAAGTGCATTATTTTAGCTTGCGAACAACCTTTTGATTAAATACTTCAAAGAAATAGTAACATTTTATCAAAACAGAACCAACATAATAGGGAGAGAGAAGAGGTAAAGAGTAACTTACATTTCTTTGGACTTTCTGGCCATAAAGCACACGACTCCCACTGTGAGAGAGAGAAGCAACACGCCGGGCATCAGATTGATCCACGTCGGCCAAAGGTCGCCGCCCTCTTGCGCGCCCTTCTCCAAGCCAGGATACGTCGTCAGGCCGTCGGCAGAAGTGGTTTCGTCGTCCATCATGGTCGAGATGGACGGCACAGTAGAGGCGATCTGCTTCGTGAACTCCAGTGAGGGAAACAGCTGGAGTACCGTCGTATTCTGCATCTTCAGGAGGGAATTTTTCTTCTCAGTCGAAACGAACAAAGATGTTGATATCTTAGTAGATCGAAACGTGAAAATAAACAAACTATATTTGTCTTTTGTTCCACCTGATACACACCGATTAAGAACACCAAACACAAAGAGTCAAACACGCGGAGCTCTAAACAAAAAGATACATGTAGAAGACGAAGAGGCAAATATTTATTGAGATAAGGAACTAAGGTAAGTGTGGTGGAGGGAACGAGAGGGGGAGAGGTAGGGCACAAGGGTCAAAGGAACAAGTGAAGGAGACAAGGAAACAATAGGGAGGTAGCGATAATGTGCTCATTTCTTGGATTATAAAGCTTTCAAATCATACGATTGATGTAATAATTAAAGCAGTATCTATAACCATTTTGATACTGTACAAGTGATGAAGGTCCACACGCGTGATACAGTGTAATATATGTAATGAACTCATGCATGTTTTTGCATATATCCATACGTACACATTACACACATACAAACAAACAGGATACTATTCTATCATCACCAAATTTCGCATTAATAAGCTCTCGAAATTTAAGGTGAATGTGACCCACTTAAACCCAAATCAAAACACGCTAATAAGATTATCCATAACACCCTTAATTTAAGCTTAAACAAGTGAAATTTAAGTAAAATCCCTCACAAACCAGTCTATTAGGACTGGGTACCCCTCCTCCCACCCTACCTGTATGGGGAGTGGGGTAGGGGGTGAAGGGAGCCTCGTCACCGAAATAATTGGTTTTGGAGTAATTAAGAATTCACTGAAAAATCAGGTCTAAGAAGTAATTAGGATAGGTTGCGTTCCCTTGATTTCTAATGACCCAACCACATTTATTATTCTAGGAATGAATATAACAATGCACTAATTATGTTATAAGCAATATATGATAATGATAGTGAGAGTGGAAATGATAATGATAATGATAATGATAATGATAATGATTATGATAATAACTATAATGATGTTAATAATAATAACTATAATGATGTTAATAATAATAACTATAATGATGTTAATAATAATAACTATAATGATGTTAATAATAATAACTATAATGATGTTAATAATAATAACAATACTTATGATGATGGTAGTGATAATAATGATAATGATAATAAAGATAATGATAATAAAGATAATGATAATAAAGATAATGATAATAAAGATAATGATAATAAAGATAATGATAATAAAGATAATGATAATAAAGATAATGATAATAAAGATAATGATAATAAAGATAATGATAATAAAGATAATGATAATAAAGATAATGATAATAAAGATAATGATAATAAAGATAATGATAATAAAGATAATGATAATAAAGATAATGATAATAAAGATAATGATAATAAAGATAATGATAATAAAGATAATGATAATAAAGATAATGATAATAAAGATAATGATAATAAAGATAATGATAATAAAGATAATGATAATAAAGATAATGATAATAAAGATAATGATAATAAAGATAATGATAATAAAGATAATGATAATAAAGATAATGATAATAAAGATAATGATAATAAAGATAATGATAATAAAGATAATGATAATAAAGATAATGATAATAAAGATAATGATAATAAAGATAATGATAATAAAGATAATGATAATAAAGATAATGATAATAAAGATAATGATAATAAAGATAATGATAATAAAGATAATGATAATAAAGATAATGATAATAAAGATAATGATAATAAAGATAATGATAATAAAGATAATGATAATAAAGATAATGATAATAAAGATAATGATAATAAAGATAATGATAATAAAGATAATGATAATAAAGATAATGATAATAAAGATAATGATAATAAAGATAATGATAATAAAGATAATGATAATAAAGATAATGATAATAAAGATAATGATAATAAAGATAATGATAATAAAGATAATGATAATAAAGATAATGATAATAAAGATAATGATAATAAAGATAATGATAATAAAGATAATGATAATAAAGATAATGATAATAAAGATAATGATAATAAAGATAATGATAATAAAGATAATGATAATAAAGATAATGATAATAAAGATAATGATAATAAAGATAATGATAATAAAGATAATGATAATAAAGATAATGATAATAAAGATAATGATAATAAAGATAATGATAATAAAGATAATGATAATAAAGATAATGATAATAAAGATAATGATAATAAAGATAATGATAATAAAGATAATGATAATAAAGATAATGATAATAAAGATAATGATAATAAAGATAATGATAATAAAGATAATGATAATAAAGATAATGATAATAAAGATAATGATAATAAAGATAATGATAATAAAGATAATGATAATAAAGATAATGATAATAAAGATAATGATAATAAAGATAATGATAATAAAGATAATGATAATAAAGATAATGATAATAAAGATAATGATAATAAAGATAATGATAATAAAGATAATGATAATAAAGATAATGATAATAAAGATAATGATAATAAAGATAATGATAATAAAGATAATGATAATAAAGATAATGATAATAAAGATAATGATAATAAAGATAATGATAATAAAGATAATGATAATAAAGATAATGATAATAAAGATAATGATAATAAAGATAATGATAATAAAGATAATGATAATAAAGATAATGATAATAAAGATAATGATAATAAAGATAATGATAATAAAGATAATGATAATAAAGATAATGATAATAAAGATAATGATAATAAAGATAATGATAATAAAGATAATGATAATAAAGATAATGATAATAAAGATAATGATAATAAAGATAATGATAATAAAGATAATGATAATAAAGATAATGATAATAAAGATAATGATAATAAAGATAATGATAATAAAGATAATGATAATAAAGATAATGATAATAAAGATAATGATAATAAAGATAATGATAATAAAGATAATGATAATAAAGATAATGATAATAAAGATAATGATAATAAAGATAATGATAATAAAGATAATGATAATAAAGATAATGATAATAAAGATAATGATAATAAAGATAATGATAATAAAGATAATGATAATAAAGATAATGATAATAAAGATAATGATAATAAAGATAATGATAATAAAGATAATGATAATAAAGATAATGATAATAAAGATAATGATAATAAAGATAATGATAATAAAGATAATGATAATAAAGATAATGATAATAAAGATAATGATAATAAAGATAATGATAATAAAGATAATGATAATAAAGATAATGATAATAAAGATAATGATAATAAAGATAATGATAATAAAGATAATGATAATAAAGATAATGATAATAAAGATAATGATAATAAAGATAATGATAATAAAGATAATGATAATAAAGATAATGATAATAAAGATAATGATAATAAAGATAATGATAATAAAGATAATGATAATAAAGATAATGATAATAAAGATAATGATAATAAAGATAATGATAATAAAGATAATGATAATAAAGATAATGATAATAAAGATAATGATAATAAAGATAATGATAATAAAGATAATGATAATAAAGATAATGATAATAAAGATAATGATAATAAAGATAATGATAATAAAGATAATGATAATAAAGATAATGATAATAAAGATAATGATAATAAAGATAATGATAATAAAGATAATGATAATAAAGATAATGATAATAAAGATAATGATAATAAAGATAATGATAATAAAGATAATGATAATAAAGATAATGATAATAAAGATAATGATAATAAAGATAATGATAATAAAGATAATGATAATAAAGATAATGATAATAAAGATAATGATAATAAAGATAATGATAATAAAGATAATGATAATAAAGATAATGATAATAAAGATAATGATAATAAAGATAATGATAATAAAGATAATGATAATAAAGATAATGATAATAAAGATAATGATAATAAAGATAATGATAATAAAGATAATGATAATAAAGATAATGATAATAAAGATAATGATAATAAAGATAATGATAATAAAGATAATGATAATAAAGATAATGATAATAAAGATAATGATAATAAAGATAATGATAATAAAGATAATGATAATAAAGATAATGATAATAAAGATAATGATAATAAAGATAATGATAATAAAGATAATGATAATAAAGATAATGATAATAAAGATAATGATAATAAAGATAATGATAATAAAGATAATGATAATAAAGATAATGATAATAAAGATAATGATAATAAAGATAATGATAATAAAGATAATGATAATAAAGATAATGATAATAAAGATAATGATAATAAAGATAATGATAATAAAGATAATGATAATAAAGATAATGATAATAAAGATAATGATAATAAAGATAATGATAATAAAGATAATGATAATAAAGATAATGATAATAAAGATAATGATAATAAAGATAATGATAATAAAGATAATGATAATAAAGATAATGATAATAAAGATAATGATAATAAAGATAATGATAATAAAGATAATGATAATAAAGATAATGATAATAAAGATAATGATAATAAAGATAATGATAATAAAGATAATGATAATAAAGATAATGATAATAAAGATAATGATAATAAAGATAATGATAATAAAGATAATGATAATAAAGATAATGATAATAAAGATAATGATAATAAAGATAATGATAATAAAGATAATGATAATAAAGATAATGATAATAAAGATAATGATAATAAAGATAATGATAATAAAGATAATGATAATAAAGATAATGATAATAAAGATAATGATAATAAAGATAATGATAATAAAGATGATGATAATAAAGATGATGATAATAAAGATGATGATAATAAAGATAATGATAATAAAGATAATGATAATAAAGATGATGATAATAAAGATGATGATAATAAAGATGATGATAATAAAGATAATGATAATAAAGATAATGATAATAAAGATGATGATAATAAAGATGATGATAATAAAGATAATGATAATAAAGATAATGATAATAAAGATAATGATAATAAAGATAATGATAATAAAGATAATAATGATAATGATAAGATAATGATAATAAAGATAATGATAATAATATTAACATTTTATTGAGAATGATATTGGTAATAATGATGATAATTATGATGAAAACCATAATAGTAATGATAATGATAATACTGACAATATTAGTAACAAGATAAACATAAGATAATGATAATATTAATGAAAGTAACAATCAAGAGAGCAGATCGCCTGAGAAACAGTACAGAATTCGATCACAATATAGATTAATTAAAAAAAACAAAAACATTCCAAATCAGCACTTCCCTAAAACAAACAAACAAACAAATCCATTAAAAAATTTCCGCGTGGAAAAAAAACAACACAGAAAAAGACGAACTGGAAACTCAACCCGTGCGGGTGCGGCGAGAGGCAAATGTTTGATTAATCTAATTTTCTAAAGGTATTAAGTGAAATTGTGTAAATATATTGTAGATATATGAAAGGCATTATTAGTTTTTAGGTATTTATGTTGATGAAAGGTTCTATAATGAGTAAGGACTGATTTTAAGGCTAAGAAATGTAAACCTTGCTTGGGGTGTTGTTTGTAAACAAATAGTATTACTAGGAACTATTCTATAATGGACATATAACATGTTTTTTATACTATTGTAGAACATAAAGAAAAGATCTAAGCACTCGTAAATAAAGTTAGTAGTCATAAAGAGACAGAATTCAAGGAAAAGTAAAGTAAAAATATGTTAAGTCCTTCCCATGTCAAAGTACAGACTCCATAATTTTGATTGATGTCAAAGTAGGACGAATGGATTACAATCATGTCTTTTTACGAGGTTTTGTACTAAAAATTCTTTCTAAGACACTTCCCCTCCCCTTTTTAAAATGGGATCTTTATCTTTTAAATAGGCGACCTGTTTTCTGTTGTAATCCGCTTGAAATTTGTCGTCATTGGTGGATGGTCTAAAACCATTAGAAATTTGCCGATAGATGTGCGGTAACTCTGACGAAAATTGTGGCCTAAGTTCCTCTAGTGCTCTGGTCTAAGCCTACAATCTTCGACCACACGTATTCTGGCACCAGAGTGGAAGCAGAGTGGATGACGGAATGGCACTAGGATCTTGTAAGCTGTATGCCGTGATTACAGGGAAACAGGATTTTGAATTGGTGTAATTAATGACAAACTTTGACAAAATGAATAAGAAAGTCATGCTTACAAGAGCTAAAGGCATAGCAATTGTCAGAAAGCTGTGGATTTTTTGTAATTTTTCCACTGTCCTCTGTGTATTGTGCTTTTGTTTAAAAGAAAGTGCCCTACAAAATTGTATTTGTGTAAAAAAATGACTAAGTTTTTCTACAATCTTGCAGTTGAATAGAAAAGGTGTGAACATGCGCATGCAGAAAACAGCAACATCATTAGTTTCCAGTCTTGGGAAAATTCATGGATGAAGTGAATTAGTTGATAATTTTACTAATATACCTGCGCTCCCCTGAACCACTGACATAAACACCAATTTGCCGTGAGCACTGTGCCTGCTAGTACTCTGACAAAGGCCAACATACCTCCACATAATGTGTCACAATATATATACAGATTTGTTGTAAAATAAGGAACAAACTGAACTTTATCTTGCTAGACTGTGTTGTAGGTTTGTTGGTCTTTAGTGGAGTGCTGACAGGTATGGAGGCTACAACGATTGCTTGACACTGTGTCACAAAGCAGATGGACTGAGATTGGAGGTTGTCCATCACAGGTCATGTCAAGTGTCCAGGTGATTTGGATAGAACACATCCAAAAAAATTAAGAGGAAAAGTCCCATGTTGAAAGTCACTGTAGATTGATTGTTAAGATTTACCTTTTTTCTTTTCTTTATGTAGATGAGTAGGTTGATGATGAACTACATCAGACAATTAAAGCACCATTTTGTTTTTTTCATTCAAGATGTTAGTAAAAAATATTTGTAAAATTAGATAAAATATCAGCCTCTCTTTTATTTTTATGTATATGTAAGAGTTGTAAAAAAGTAATTTGATATCAAGAAATACTAAGAAAATAAGTTTGAGCAAAATATTTTCGAAGGATGGCATCCTGACTGACTTGACTATTCCAGTTTAATTCAAGGAGTAGAGATGATTCAGCAAGAAGTACCCTTATATTGATATTCAACAAAAACTGTCTTAAATATTGTTTTCTTTCTTGCAATGCACATTAATTTTATACTTGTTGTTTTGAAATGTGAGATTAATAAATAGTCTGTAACCTTCTTACCAAATTTTGAATCTTTTGTTTTTATCAACAACTACTCAGCCTTTGTATATTTGTTATATTTTTACTAAACAATTTTTGTGTACTTTTATAGGTAGTGATGATTATTAACCCTATGACGATGGTGTGTCACACTCGTGTGACACACACGGGGTGTCATGCCAGTGTGACGTTTCCAATGCAGTATTGCAATGGCCCAGCGTAGGGGTTTTCGCGTAGTGCGTGCCCCGTCGGGAAAGGGTTAACCCTTTAACGATGGGTGATGTGTTTTTTCATCATACCTGACGCAGGAGCTCTGGCCTGACGATGGGCGTCATGACATTCGGGGATGTTGGATCACTATGTTATTTTATTGTGCTATGAGTAATGAGTGAGTAATATTAACAATTGCAGTCATAATTATTATAACTGCCGTAATATTAAGACAAATGGGTTTCAACTTACATCCAAAACCTAGATGGCACCACTTTCTTCTAGCACCATTAGGAGAGATAACCTTGAATGGCACCCATCTACAGTCTCTAGCAAGCACTATCTCTATAGAGCGATGGCACATTGCAAGTTCCCGACCTCCTGCTCTAAAGTACCGCAGATGAAAGATGTGCAGGCAGAACAAGAGGAGGAAGGTGACTCAAACCATGCTCAATGCCTACAATGTGCCCCTGTGCCAGTAGGGATGCCTTTTATTGTGGCACTCACTGTCAAAAGCACAAGTTTCCTCCCTCTTCCCTAACTCTTCATGTTATTTTTGTTTTGGATGGTTATAAGTTTCGTGTTTGTTCGTGACAGTACACAAATACGAAAAAATAAAGTTACTTTTTGTCTTCTCCAGAACAGCAATACTTCCATCACATTGAGTATAAAGAAAAAAATGAGTTGATATGGGCCCTGAACTACAATTTTAGTCAACTGCAGAATTGGTAGAGCCTGTGATATGACAGATATGTCTCTAAAAACAGTAAAACACACAAAAAAACAAAACACAAAAATGGCACTAGTTCTATAATGAGTGACTAAAGTGAGTGGGAAAAATCAAAGTAGGTTGCTGAAGCTGCCTCGCTCAGAGAGAAAACCCATTCTGGAGCCTGGGTAAGCAAATCTATCCCCTGTCGGCAACAGGTTAACAAAATGTAAAAGATTATAAATTATTATTATTTTTTTTTCTTTGCATGTGTATTTGTGAGGGGTGGAGAGGTTTAGTGAAGTTTTGAGAACCAAATTATATATATATTTTTTTATCTTTAAGATTTGATAATGCAATGTGTGTTTAGTTTCCAAAAGATATAATCTTTTTAAGCATCCTTTGTATTCCAAGCAGCCCATTGCATACTGGTACAATAAGTATGTCTGCCAGTGATATATGTTGACATGTTGACGGACCTCATGTAGCACTTTTTTCATTTTGTCAAACTATATATGTGAAAAAGAAAAAAATATAAAGGTAAGAAATACAGCCATTACAAAGTATATAAACAGTGCATGGCAAAGGGAGGGAGTTTAGGGTTGGACACTGCGTTAACATAATTGCCTCTCAACACCAAGCGTCTCATTGGGAGGCCTGGGGGTGGTCTCCTGGCCATGGAGGGGATGACAGGAGGTCCTAGTAGACGCATAAACAAACACCATGATGTTTTATTTATGTGCTATATTCAAATGAAAATCTGTCTCATGTGAGGTATGTTGCAATTTACTGATTGGGCCTCACTGAGGTATGTCTCAGTTTGAGGGCTAAATACAATATTTTAATAGGAAAAAGTGAATAGCTACATAATACTAATTATTGAAAGTGTGTGAAGATTGCCTCTTCATTAAATTCTTTCATCCCAACAGACTGAAATGCATTGACAATGTCGGTGGATTTGACTGAGTTGAAGCGGAGCGACTTCCCATCATGTGTGCGGCTTGGGCTCTTAAAATTGGGTAAGAGAGAGAGTGAGAGAGTGAGTGAGTGTGAGTATGAGTATGAGTGTGAGTGTGAGTGTGAGTGTGAGTGTGAGTGTGAGTATGAGTATGAGTATGAGTGTGAGTGTGAGTATGAGTATGAGTATGAGTATGAGTATGAGTATGAGTATGAGTGTGAGTGTGAGTGTGAGTGTGAGTGTGAGTGTAAGTGTAAGTGTAAGTGTAAGTGTAAGTGTAAGTGTAAGTGTAAGTGTAAGTGTAAGTGTAAGTAGAGAGCGGAAGAGAGCGAGAGAAAGAGAGAGAGCGAGAGAAAGAGAGAGAGAGAGAGAGAGAGAGAGAGAGAGAGAGAGAGAGAGAGAGAGAGAGAGAGAGTAAGAGGGAGAGAGAGAGAGAGAGAGAGAGAGAGAGAGAGTCAGATAGCGTAAAAGGAAAATGGTATTAAAGTCACGTGGAATAAATATATACTGCTGAATAAACGTCCTTCCTTGAGGTAAAATATTGGTTGACAAAAATAAAACGATTCCCAGAGGTATATTTACTGTATATATGTGCCTGCGTATGTGTGCATCTATTTATATGTCTTTCTATTGTATGTCCTTCTCGCTCGCTCTCTTGCTCTCTCTCGCTCTCGTACCCCCCCCCCCCCCCTTTCCTCTCTCTCTCTCTCTCCGCAACAAAACGGCAACCCTGGCGACTTTTCCCCCCCTTTTTTTATCCCGGCTGGCAACTACGGCTAAAAGTCAAGAGCTCCAGGGGGTCGAAAGTTGTGTTTCCGAAGTCGTCCTAAAGTGTTTGTCTTCTTCGAGAAAACCTCGAGAATTACGCCTCGGTGCTTCACTACCTCCCGTGGCCCGAGTTTGTGTTTGCTTCGTCGTGTAGATACTTATGTGTGTCTTTTTTTTCCTAATATGAGAGAGAGAGAGCGTGGGAGGTAAATAGAGGGAGAGAGGAGAGGGAGGGAGATAGGGAGAGAAAGAGTGAGAACGAGAGAGTGAGTGAGAGTGTGAGTGAGAGTGTGAGAGTGAGAGTGAGAGTGAGAGTGTGAGTGTGAGTGTGAGTGTGAGTGTGAGTGTGAGTGTGAGTGTGAGTGTGAGTGTGTGAGTGTGTGAGTGTGTGAGTGTGTGAGTGTGTGAGTGTGTGAGTGTGTGAGTGTGTGAGTGTGTGAGTGTGTGAGTGTGTGAGTGTGTGAGTGAGTGAGTGAGTGAGTGAGTGAGTGAGTGAGTGAGTGAGTGAGTGAGTGAGTGAGTGAGTGACTGAGTGAGTTGATGGATATCTTCTAGTCTTAGAAAAACTGAATGAGAGTGAAAAAGAAAATGTATGTCATCTCTGTGATTTCTATATATTTTTTGAGATTCTGTAGCATGTGATACTGGCAAAGTATATGTATAGGAGTTGTGAGAAATGATATTAATCATTATTAGTCATACTTACTCTAGAATATGGATGATGTGAAGCTAAATACAACCCAATAAGATATGTTATTACCAAATACCAGAATTTTAGATTTAAATGATACATTCATATATAAGATACTACCAGAAGCAGAAAAAAATAGATACAAAAAGATACTACTTTTACCTCAGAAATATCCCCTACTATGTGCAGTATTCCAAAGTTGAAATCAGTGAAATTTGTTTATTAAACAATTAAAAAATATATATTTTTTCAATTTCATTGAAAGATATAATGGAACATGTACATTCTAACTGAATGTGTAGGTATATCATCTTTGAATACAGTGAAGAAAAAGTAGTTGAAAATACAGCATTTGATTAAAGTTTGTATGAAAATTCGTATTTAAACTTTGTTATCATACATTACAGAGGAGGTTCTCCAGATGCCTCCTGTCAGCATCTTGCACGAAGTCCAGCAGCACATCATGGATCACTACATATTTTGCTGTCGAGACTTCAACTCCTCCAAAATCAGGGTGAGTTCCAAATGGAGATTGAGTCTTGGGATTAACTTTACAGAACTTAGCTCTGCCTTGGACATTCGGAGAGTTTTTCAGGAGAGTAGTCTTTGGTTAGGAATTACTTTTAAGTGGAGCTTTAGAGGGTCAGTTGATTGACTTGTGTCTTTTGTTTTATTTTAAGCTTGGTTAATATAAAAGTTTTTGTGATAAATAGTAGATTTATGGGCAAAAAATTATGAATTCTTCAATATGTTTTTGATTTTTGCCTTCTCATTGTTCAAGAAACTATACTGGTTTTGAACATCCAAAGGATACATGCATGGATGCTATAATTCATATATATATTCTTTTGAATATGACAGTTATTTAACCCTTCTGCTATGGTCAGTTTAATGGGGTCAGATCACTTTCGCATAGCTTTTCTTATGCAAAATACAACCTAGTTATTCCTTCAGTTGTGTAACAAACACATCATATCAATTGCCAACTAGTATCAGGTTGCTAGACTCATATGTACCATAAGTCTAGAAAATAATAGAAAACACAACATCACATTCCCAGCTCAGGCTGAACATCTTATGATGTCGGAAGGATGCCCCTTAGTTGTGTTCATGCCCATATTGAATTTTGGAATATTAACCCATTAGCAGCAGATGGCATGATTTGCTGCAAAGGCAGAGTCAGTCGTAGATGCGGATGGCATCGTGCCAGACAATGTAAACCCGCCATCCTACTGCATACATATTTTTTTAAAACTGCAACCAATGGGTTAAAATGATGGTTAATTTGCCTACTCTAAGGGTTTGTGGTTGAATTGATTGAGTCTTGTACCTGTTGATATGATGTCAAGATGCTGATGACTTGAAATTAAATTTTTGATGCAACTGAATTTATTATTTGAAGTAGTCTCCATTTGATGTGGGATTTAGAAAGGCTATCATAATGTGAAGTGGTCCACAATCTTTTCATTTAGATTTTGATTTCCTCATTATGAATCTTTCTAATATCGCTTTGTAATTTTCATCATCTTTGTTATTGTTGTTTACTTTTACTGTATAATTTTATTAATTTATTACAATAAAGAGAGTTTTAAATATTTTATCTTCACAATATTATATACTTTCTGAACCTTCTTTGCAGGCTGTAGGACCAGTAGAAGAACTTGTGGTTGTTAGAGAACTAGGTCAACACCTGGGGAAGATGGTGGATGCAGCTGCAAGAAATACGCTCTTTATCACCCTGTTTCATCCCTCTTCACATGACCCGCGGATGCCACACAAACTCCGCATACTGTCTGCACTCGTGTCTCTTGCCATTGTAACACACAATGTCTCGGTGCT
The DNA here is from genome assembly GCA_017312705.2 of Penaeus japonicus. NCBI lineage: Eukaryota > Metazoa > Arthropoda > Malacostraca > Decapoda > Penaeidae > Penaeus > Penaeus japonicus. Next base: position 110,073 of record BOPN01004737.1, read on the forward strand.
GGAGGCAACTGCTGTCTGGATGCAGGTTTGTGAATCTGTTTTTTATTGGCTTTTTTCACTTTATTAGATTGTCTCAAGATTAATTTTACTAATGTGTCAGTATGGACAACATCCATCTATGCCTATGTACATGATCTCATTAGGTTCTAGTAGAGTTTAGAGATCTTGGAGATTGGAGAATGGGACAGTGAACACAAACAGACACACAGTGAATGCAACAGTCTCCTGCATGTAACACTGAGCATGACATAATATGTCTCTTATATAGAAAGTGACTTTGCTTCCAGGTACCTATATAACTTATACTGTAATACATGTTATGATGGACTGTTTTTTATTCTTTAGTGTTATATTGATGTAAACTTCCACTACTCATGGATAAAAAGTTTACTGGAGAATGGCATATATTTAGGACTCTGAGCCAACTTCCAGTCTTGTGTATCACATGTCTTGAGTGATTTAACAATATATTTCTGTTTGATGTTCTCTCAGAAAAATAGTGGGACATAGCAATATTGACATCAAGCATTACACAAGTTTAGAAATGATAACTAATTTGTCTTTCTTTCTTATGGTGTAATAGCAAGTATGTTGCCAACTGTCTAATTTTCTTTGTTTTGTTTTTTTTTCTCTGCATAACAGCAAGTCTGTTGTCTGAGTGCCTGGAGTGGGGAGGTGTGTCGAGGATTAGTCCAGGACTACTTCCAGCTCACACCAACTGCACCTCCACACTTTGCTGCTGCCTTGAGGGCTCTGCCTACTATGGCCCCACTCTTCACAGCAAATTTGATAACAACATTATCACAGCTGTATGCCAAAGTTGGTAAGTTTGTTATACATGTTATTGCCTAGCAATTTCTAAAGATATGACTGAGACTATTTTTTTAACCCATTGGAGCCGGTTGACGTGATGACGCGTATTGTGGTTTTTGCGTCAGACGCCTGGGATGAGCTATGAGGGCAAGCTGCGCGCTCGGTCTGAGCGAGCGGGCAGCCCAGGCTTGCGGCTTGTGCGTCTGAGAATCTCGAGGCGTTAGGCTTATGCGTTCAAGAACCCCGGTATTGCGACCGTGCAAAGCCGGAACGGCCCCAGCATGAATGGGTTAATTATTGTTATATTAATAGTAATAATAATAATGAAAATTTGGAGGATAATAATCATGATAATGAAATGATAAGGATGATGATAGTGATCATGATCATGATAATGATAATGATAATGGTAATAATGATTATAATAATGATAATGATGTTGTTAATTTGGTGAGGGTGGTGATGGGATGATGAAGATGTGTGATAAAGTGTACACAACTATCCATGTGCGGTACTTCAGGTAGCGGCGAAGTGTGTGAACGCCCGCCAGATGCCCTTGTTTCGACAGTGGTGTGGTGGATGCAAGGTGCCCCAGGTTCTCCCCCTCACCTGGCACTAGCACCTCTCACCCATCCTCTTCCTGGGGTGTCTCTGCCAATGACTGCTGTGCCACCGATTGTGCCACTGATGAAGTAAGCACTGTGTTCTCTTTGCTGTTTACAAATTAATGAGGGGAAATACAAGAGTGCAAACAAGCATTTGATACTGAGTGAAAGTGTGATCCATTTTCTATTATTTGTTGTGACTTTTATGACAATAATATTGACAGGTAGATTTACAGTACTGATGCCTTTTATAATGGATCTATTTCTGTTTATCTTTGATAAGTTGAGGACATGTGATATCCTTTCTTCCTCTGTTTTTTGTGTTTGTTGTAAATTCTGTCTACAATATATAATTGGCAGCATGAATAGAAGAAGCCTTTTATCTTTTCTTTAACTGTTGCATGCTGATTAGCCGGTATACAATATACTTGTAAAAAAATTAATGTTATATTTAAGCTTATTGTAGAGATATCAATTTTTTTTCCTTTGAATGTAACATAAAACTTAGAAGTAAACTCTGTAATGTACATGAATGTTCATTGTATAGGTATCAGATATTTTGCTTTGAATATAGCATCAATCTAAGAAGTAAAGGTTATAATATACCACCAACCATAATTGAATGGGAATTGATATACTGCCATATTTAAGATTTTTCAAATTGATAACACTTTCTTGAATCCAGGTGGTGTGCAGAGTCTCCATTCTTCGAAAACACCGACACAACCTCAGATACCCAGGGAAGAAGAGCCAGTCTGCCAAAGCTTGCTGAGGCCGAGGGTTCCTTCGAGAAAGGTGCAGGACCTCTGAAGGGGCCAATGCTAGAGAGCACGGACATGTACTCGCAGTTGCACCTCTCTATCTTGCAGACGTTGCAGAATGTGCCATCAGTGAGGGCACGCATGACTCAGAAGCAGGTGTGTACTTGAACTGATTGATTGTTTGTGGATTTTAAAAATGATTAAATATATGTTTTATATGGAATAACTTTGTGTTTGTGTGTATGTGCGAGTGCGATTGCGAGTGCGAGTGCGAGTGCGAGTGCGATTGCGATTGCGAGTGCGAGTGCGAGTGCGAGTGCGAGTGCGAGTGCGGAGTGAGAGTGCGAGTGAGAGTGAGAGTGCAAGTGTGAGTGCGTGAGTGTATATGTACATGTATGTGTATGTGTATGTGTATGTGTATGTGTATGTGTATGTGTATGTGTATGTGTATGTATATGTGTATGTGTATGTGTATGTGTCCATGTACATATGATTATATGTGTACGTGTACTTGTATGTGTATGTGTAGGTGTATATGTATGTGTATGTATCTCTCTCTCTCTCTCTCCCTCTCCCTCTCCCTCTCCCTCTCCCTCAACATTTTAGCTTTGTCCAATGTTTGAAAGATGCCTAAACTTCTAGACTCATGTAACTCACTTGTTAAGATACTTACAAATAAGTTTTGATTTATATCCATTTTCTTATCATAAACACTCTTCTCCAGGTATTGTGCCCAAAGCAGGTGACCAGCGTAGTAGATGCTGTGTGTGAAAGAATAAGGACGTGCAGTTCCCACGACGAGAATGTGAACACCTCCCTTGACAGACTGGCTCAGACCATTCTGGTTGCTCTCCACACCGAGTGTCTCTCTGGATCCCTCAGTAAGTGTGTGGATTGCATTGTAGGAGGAGAGTGGATTACTGTTGGAATGTCTTGCTATTTGAGTAATTTGTTGCTGATTTTTGTTTTTCTTTTCTGTCATTTCTTTGAGAAAAAAAGTAAAGAAAAAAAGTTAGTTAGTCCAATATATGTGTGTAATTTATTGTACGTGGTTATATATATATATATATATATATATATATATATATATATATATATATATATATATATATATATATAATATATATAATATATATATATATGTTATATATTACTTTCCACCCTTTTTTACTTGTCACCTGAGCTTACAGATGTAACACCAAATATCTTTTTGTTTTCCTTTTGCTCCCAGGTGACATGTGGGATTCCTTGCACAGACTACCCATCAAGAACCGCCTCATCAACACACTTCTCAACTCGCATGAAGCCAGGTGACCTAACATCAGGGTTTCTCTCGGGTCATGGAACGAGAGTTCGCTTGCAAGAACTGGGTTAACATGACTTTTTATATATTTTTTTGCAATTTCTTCATTTATGATAATTCAGTACTAAGTCAAAGTTTGATTCTAGTATTGTATTTTTGTATTGGAAGTTGTGTAAAACCAACTCTTTGATATTTTGTATTTTCCAGTTTGTGAAAAGAATGTTTTAGAGAATGCCAAGGCTTTAGAATAGATGATAATTTTTTTTTTGATAGATTTAAATTATTAGAATAAAAGTGAAGTGAGAGAAGGCAAATAAATGAGCATTTATAAATAAAATCTTCTTATTTACCTTTTCTGCATTAGTAGCATACTTTATAGAATGAAAATACAGGTAAAGGATATGTTATATTGCACACCTTCTTCTTTTGATACATTATCTTGATAATTCAAAATGTACTGTAGTCTGGATTAACTGCAATATACAACAATTTAGTGTAGGGATTTCAGTCATATTTCAGAATCTTAGCAAAAAATTACCAGACAAAACTTGTATCCTCAAATTTTTCTCTTTTTAATTTATTGCCCACCACAAGAAAGGCCAGATTTATTAATTGTACAATTCAGGGGCTAATGATGATAACAAAAGATATGAAAACTCAAATTAACTTTGACTCTTAGTACCTGAACAATTGCTAAAAGAAGTTAGCTGTGAATTCTCCAACTGAAATACTTGTATCTCATATTTCAGTAAATAAAATTGTACATGGAATGCAGAATTCCTGATTGTCCTAATTTACCTACTTGTGTGGTTCTAGTGGTAGATAGATGTTGAAAATTCTTCAGTTTGAATAGTTTTGAATTCTCATGTAAACATCAATATCATTCCTATCTTACAAAGTGATGACATAGCTGTTAGTGATGATTAAAAGGCTTGTAATTGTAAATGAAATATACAGATTTATTCTAGAGTTGGTCATTTTTAAGAAGAAAGAGGAAGAAAGACTGAGAAGGGAGATAAGAAAACAATGTTAAGAGAGAAAATTAGATATAGAATGTAAAAAATACAAAATAAAAATGTGCGTAAGTAGACGCATGGAGAGAATTTAAACATTTTGGGGGATATAAAACATGAATGAAAGAATGAGGACAGAGAAAGACACAAGAAAAGGTAACCTTGCATCAACGGCAAGGAATCTAGTCATCACCAGATCCAGAAATTTATGAAGTGAGGAAGGCTTATATTGTATCTCCTTATATGAAGATACTGATATGTATTTTTTTCAAGGATACTGCAAATGGCAGATAGATTATTATTTGCTTTGTTCATAACATGGTTATTGAAGTCTACCATGTGACAGAGGTGTCAACATAATTATTATTGTGATGGTTCATTTCATCGATTATACTAATTATTATGTTTCCAGAGAGAAGAGAAAGGCTTTTGTATTTTCTTTTTGCTCTAATTTTTTTATATCTTTTATTGTCTCAGACTGACTGATCATAACTTCACTGAAATTCCAGTGATTTGTGAAGGGGAACATTTTTAGATATGGATTTCTTATGTTTTTTTTTATTTATTTTTATCAAGGGTAGTCTCTCTCATTCCTCTGTGTATTGAGTTAAGATACTTTGGACTGCAATAATGATTCTGTCATTGAGAAAAAAACGTATAAATAATATAAGGTATTCATAGTACAATTGTAGAAATGTATTAGAAGTTGAAGGCTAGATGTTATAGGTCAATATTGTCAATATTAGATTAAGGCAAAGACAAAAAAAGAAAAAAGAAAGAGAGAGAAAGAGAGACA
>BOPN01004738.1:20000-32500 GCA_017312705.2 Penaeus japonicus
TCACAATGCATCACTCACAAAGTGCCTAACGCCAACAAAATGATCACACTAAAATCCCGCCCACTCAGCTGAGCGAAGCATCATACAAAACGTCGCCAGGTTTCCATTTGCTGATACGATCAAAGCTAAACTTTAAGCATCGACACAACGGCTTCCGGATCTCGACATGATCACAGCCAATCTCCCGGGACTTCAAACAATCACATCCAAACTTTTTAAAAAGTTTAAATCACACCGCAAGCCTCCTCCCGACCGCAGCGGCAGAAGGGAGACCACGTCGGCCAACACCCTCAGCCCTGACACCAAGAACCCATCGCCATCTTCCCCAGACAAAGTCACTCGGCCGAAGAACACCTTCCTTTTGCTTATTCTGACCGAGGGACACACACACACACACACACACACACATACACACACACACACACACACACACACACACACACACTCCGTCCCAAAAACAAACTTTGCCGCCGTCGTCCCCCCTCCCTGTCCCTGTGTCGTTTTCCCTTCTCTTCGTCCCTCCTCTCCTTCCGTTAACTTCTCCGAGATTCGATATGACCCTCGAGAAGATTTCCGATCACGTAGGGGCAGAGGCGTAAACTTGGCCGCTCCTCTGTTATCAGAGCGAGCTGATGTGTGACGTCATTACAAACAACAAGCAAAGAGTTTCACCTTCGCTCGTATCGTTTTCTATTGAGAGACTTCTGCTTTCAGCTTCTTGATTTTTCAGTTTGTTTGTTTTGATTTCAATTCGGATTGTTGATCATCACTGTGCAGGTTGATGTGTCATCGTTTCCTCTACAATAATTGAAATCCCTCAAGCACTTGGGAAACAAAGCTTAAAATTCACATCTGTGTGGAAAATAAAATGAAAAAAAAACCCTCTTCGCGTAATAAAAATATCAAAATAAAACCCACCGTTACTCTCGTTCCTTCCAAGGGCATCATCAACCCTCCCCAAAGCCCCTGTCCCGTTACTTCGTGTTGCTCTTGTTACTGCCCAGCGCCCCCTTTCGTTAAGTCTCCCCTCGATTCGTAAACACCTCGAAATCTCCTCTCTCTCCCTTTCAACCAAACCTCCGGAATAACACCCTTCTTTTGCCCCCCCTGCTTCGGGACATGACTTTGCTCGAAAATACGTGCGTATCTTTCCCCTCTAAAAATATCTCCCTGTTACTCAGCGCCCCTGAATTTCCTCCCCCTCTTATACTATTTACACTTCCCCCAATTTTTCTCAATCTGGAAATTTTAGCCTTCATCCCACCCCCTTTCTAAAATTACCTTCCCCTTTCCACATTTCTCCGCTTTCAAAAACTATAAAAACAATCTATACATTATCCCTCCTTTTGGCATTTAAAAATTTGTATTATTTTTTAGTTTTATAGCATACGATCTTTTACAATTTAAACATCCCTGAAGTGCAAGAAGGTGTTGGCAACGGATACTGTATAACGGCCTATGCAACAGTGCGGTGAAATTTTTAGCATGCCTCTTAAACTTCGCATCGGCCAACGAAAATACTAATACTTTTGTTTTCAGACTTGATGGCTTCCTATATATATCTTAGGAAAATTAGTTCCTATTATGATTTATGTGTCAGTGCTTGAAATAGCTTTTAATCAGCTGACTATTATGGTCAAACATCTCAAACGGTTCAGGATTGGACCTGTGATCTAATAATAACATTTTTTGTGATGTATATGAATATCAACATTACTGAAGATATCCATAAATATAAACACACATATACTTGTATGAATAGTTGGCCAAACTGGCCTTGCCGCCCTTCATCCAAAATACAGTCGTCAACTTCACCGAAGTTCGAGATCTACACATGTGGCATCTGACAATATGATTTACTTAAAACACTTCAGTGTGATAAGAAATACTAGTTAATCATTACCAGGTTCTTCATTTCTTAATTTGTTGTCGCAAAGTGATTTAAGTAGATATATTTAACAATACAATAATACGACGTCCCCTTCCATGACCGGCTCTCGCCTTGCAGTCAGTAAAAAAAGACATCGGTAACGCCCTTTAGGGTCTACATGACGCGCAATGCACTAGAAAGCAAGCTGACGTACCCAAAGCCGGGCAAAGTGCTTTGGCTAAATAGTCAGAATATCTATTTCGAATTTTAGCCTTTCTTTACCAGCTATTTCTATGCTCGCCTCGAATGTATTCCCCGCCGAACGAAATGCACCGCCGGCCGCATGCAACTGGAACAGAAACGAGACCCGGATCCAGGAAGCGGAGAGCGTGGCGATCATCAGAGCCCCGCCGGCTGTGCACGTCATCAAGGAGAGACAATAAATGCAGAATGAACGTGCGTTACGGAGGCTCGCAGCTCGGACCTTGTCGTCATACACGGGGGCTCAGTCAATAACCCGAGCGAGCGCCGTATGGGCACACAGATGACCGGCCGACCTGACTTATCACTTTTGGTTGGGGAGGAGGGGGGAGGGTGAATACCAGGCATAATGAAAAACACACAAACAACCCCGTTTCTCTAATACATACATACATACAAACACCCTTACATACATACTACATACACACACACACACACACACACACACATATATATATATATGTATATACACACATACATACACATACACATACACATACAAATACACACACACACACACACACATATATATACATATATATATATATATATATATAAATATATATATATATATATATATATATATATATATATATAGAGAGAGAGAGAGAGAGAGAGAGAGAGAGAGAGAGAGAGAGAATGTTCTTGTGAAAGAAAGAAAAAAGCCAACACACAGACAGATGTCACAGAGAGACCCAATTACGCATCTGACGCCAGATGTCACATCTACCTCGCTCTATCAAAGTCTGATAAATTAAATGATTATCTATAAAGATTTTTATGAATAACAAATGAACCATAAGCTCCCACATTACAGCTTTCTAAAACCCTAAACCTTACTGACGCAATGCTTGTGTTTATATAAAGTTTTGGAAATACCTGAATGGGAGAATCCAAGAACAAACGTTTGTTCGGAATACTTTGCGTTTTAGAGCGATCACTCTGAAACGTTTCCAAGCGTACTCGGTTGAATTTATAAAACATCTATTTAACAGTTTTTAGAGGGTTGTTTGCTTGCGGGCAACAAACATTTTTTTTCCATCTTTCACATGTTTTCTTATAACAAAGATTTATAAAAAAAAAGGAAGCAGAAAGCATATACTAAGTTCCACACTAAATACCCTGCGACGAATATCAGATTTCTTTGTACCTTTAATCAAGAGTCATGGACTTATCGTACATCAGCTTCCGCAGCAAGGCCATAGTATAAAGGATTACGACCTCAAGCAACGATTTTTTAAACTGATCATCACACAAATTCCAGAAAAATATACAACCCAACACCATACGAAACTGCCACGAAACAAAACTAGGAAAAGCACACTCTGGTCGAACATACGTCACTACACCAAATCCTAGCCCTGTTGTTCTTTGTTCTCTATCTAACTCTTAATAAGAGGCAGCGTGGCCACGGCATATGTATAGATCTAGAATTTTCCGTGGAATCGCCGGCACGTGACTCAGCGCCTCCGGCAATTCCGGCTACCAGGGCGCGCAGACATGTTATATACATACGATATACAGGGGACGCCAGACTTACACTCAAACCGGGGAGGCAACACTAACTGATGCTTTACGGCCCACTAAAGTGAACTCGTAAGACCGGGTTTATATCCTACGACCTGTATTTACCGGTCACCGCCCTGACATAAGAATTCCTCAAGTCCAAGCCGCAACGTAACAAAATTCCAGTACTCAGAGCCCAGGTGATGCCATAAAGGCCCTTCTAATAGATCAGCTGTGCTACATCATAACTGGCAACCGTAGCTATAGGAGTATAGCAGAACGTCATAATATCCCCTCAAATACAAAGCAAATCACGTAAAAGCCTATATACCACATGCGGATACATTCGTTACTGAGACTTCCAGAAGAACATATCTATGTTGTGAAAACACACACACACACACACACGCACGTAAACATGTAGACAGAGAGAGAGAGAGAGAGAGAGAGAGAGAGAGAGAGAGAGAGAGAGAGAGAGAGAGAGAGAGAGAGAGAGAGAGAGAGAGAGAGAGAGAGAGAGAGAGAGAGAGAGGAAGAGAGAGAGAGAGAGAGAGAGAGAGGAAGAGAGAGAGAGAGAGAGAGAGAGAGAGAGAGATAGAGAGAGAGAGAGAGAGAGAGAGAGAGAAAGGGAGAGAAAGAGTGAGAGAGAGAGAGAGAGAGAGAGAGAGAGAGAGAGAGAGAGAGAGAGAGAGAGAGAGAGAGAGAGAGAGAGAGAGAGAGAGAGAGAGAGAGATAAAAGAAAGAGAAAGAGAGAACAAGAATAAAAATGAAAACACAAAAACAAAAGAAAGGAAAGAAATAATAAGGGAAAAGAATCGGCATATGACTTCCTTCACTTCTGGAGCAGCAAAGCCGAGCCAAGGAAGCGAGACACGAGAAAGACATCCCAGGAAGCAAGTGTTGCCATCCATCAGGCTGAATGGGGGATTGACAGAGGGCGCTGTGATTAACAACCGATTTTTTTTTTGGCAAATCTGGAAGCTTGACTTTGGTAGGGACCTGTAATGTTCGATTTTTAGGGTATTTATTAATTAATGAAAGGACGAAGAGGGGGTGAGGAGGGGAGAAAGCAAGCGAGCGAGAGAGTGAGTCAGAGAGTGTGAGAGTGAGACAGGGGGAGAGAGAGGAGAGAGAGAGAGAGATGGAGGGAAAGAGAGATAAAGAGAGAGAGATGGAGAGAAAGAGAGAGAGAGAGAGAGAGAAAGTGAGAGAGAGAGAAAGAGAAAGAGAGAGAGAGAGAGAGAGAGAGAGAGATATGGAAAGAAAGAGAGAGAGAGAAAGTGAGAGAGAAAGAGAGAGCGTAAACCCAACGTAGTCAGGTGAACATATTTACAAACGGCATCGTTTCATACCACACCACAACACTCACCATTCATATAAAAATACCCGTTAAAGAACTATTCCATCAAAACCACACTATTGAGATCGTACTAGAGACATAAAAGGGAAGGACATGGGGTAAACGGGCAAAAATGCGGGGAAAAAAATAAAGAAGAGGAACCGGAAAGAAAACAGATGAAGAATAAGAGACATCGAAAGAAAGAAGAAGAAAAAAAACGATAGCTAAATGAAGAAAGCCTTAGGAACAAGAGAAGGAACAACTTGTTGAGACGAGGACAAGGGCAAGGCGTCCAGAAAGGTAATCAATACCCTTGAGAGCGCCGGCATCAACGACATGACAGCATGTGCACTCCAGACCTTGGGGATACGCACGTCCAGAAGCAGAAATAATATCCATACATCAAAATCAATATACTGTATACGTAGATCCATAAGTGTGTTCTTTGATCAAAACACAACGATCTCAAAATGTCGAACTTGAATAATAATGCAAACTAATATTACATACATAACAATAATAAATGTCAAACAACCGTTTCTAGGATTCGGATGTATTTTGTACATAATATTCAATACTTAAATGATAAAAACAGACAGACGCTGCACAGCCGAATTCAACACGTCACCCCTATTTACATAAAAAAAACAGTGGCTGCCATCTCGTAAGGACTTTCGGTCACGCAGCGCACACGCCGGTGATGTTATCCGTGATAAGAAACCTCTTACGGAACTAGCATATGAAACACCGAGACGGGATATGCGCACCAAATCTTAAAACACATGACGTCCTTTAAACAAACAAACAAAAAAAATCTATTTCCGAAGCCCTTACGGCCGCCAACAGCCCGAGTAAACACGCGCGACAATCTCGGGAAATGCAATTGGCCGCAACTCAACGCGCTGTTTGCCTTGCTACAAAAGTAAATCTAATACTTCTAGACTTCCCAACAACGGAATCGGGTCGGGTTGGGTCGGAGGGGAAGGGGGGGATTGGGGGGAGGGGGGGCTAGGGATATATTTATAGCGCTGTAATCTAGCTACCGACGCCCTCTCCCCCTCCCTCCCTCCCTCCCTCCTCCGCCTGCTTCGTCCGGTCTCGAGGAATAAAACACAGGAGATCAATCAAATCAAAATTGAACGGTCTTCAGGCTAGCCCAGCGGTGGTGTTCTCTTAAGGAATCAATTTTCTAATTCTTCGAAATCCGTTTGAAAAAGTTCTGGGGTTGGATAAGGTTCTTGAGAACTTTCTATAGAAACAGACAATAAAACAATATAGAATTGCAATAAATACACACCTTTAATAAATCAGCTCCTACAAAAAGATCTAGTCACTACTGTATAACGATCCTTTAGTTATTAATTATATTTCGAGTTTCACTTTGAAACGAAATCTTGCTGAATCACGATCGATTATTCAGACGATTCTTAATGATCGCAACGGATGAAATCGGTCGTTCCCGAAGATTTTAAAAGGTGTGGTTAAACCGGACCCCCACATTTTAGACACCACTGGCGCCCTGAAGGGGAAAAATCCGTCCCTAACCCCCCCCCTTCCTTGGCCCCTGGAGGCAACCGACCCCAGAATCAGTTCCGGAAAGAATCCGCCAAGGCAGCTGGGAAGGGGAGACTGCTCGTTGACTGCCCGGCCGGACAAATGGGGAAATAAGTAATGTTCTGGACCGGCCACTATAGACCGCTGAATAAGCATGGGATAAGGAATACTGGCCGATTACCACTGGTCCGTGGAATGTACGGAGCTGACTTGGGCACTATGCATGATAGCGTAAGTCAATAAATGCAGCGGGGTAACGGAATGGAGCTAGGGAAACAATAGAACGATCTCAGCAGCTGGGAAATGTACAAGGATCTACGATTTTACTAGTATGTTAATGCTCGAAATATAACCTTATTTTCAAACTCGTCTCTCTATCTCTTTCCATAAATATACGTATGACAACCCGTGTGCGCTCGGCTTCTGAACGATAATGTTTGGTGTGATGGACGGAAACAAAAGGGGAGTCAGCCATAAACGGGCATGGATAGATGGCATATCATGGACAGGCATGACACGCCACTGGATGGCACCTTTTACAAAAGACCAGAGTCACTGGAGAGGAGTTGTGACAATGAAACTCCTACGGGCTTCCAATAACTAGTAGGTGCATCATCATCAATGAATGCAATGTATCCGTATGTGTATGTATATATACACACACAATTAAACATCATTGTATCCACATCTTTTCCTTCTCTCACTCACTAATCACCTGGACCTAAGAATAATACAACTTGACAGTTTTCAACCCCTAATCCAACCGGGCTCCCTTCCTCTTACTGCCTAATCCCGGAAGACTCGTTTTTCATGATCGAGTATGCGGTGATGAATGATGAGATAAGCACTGTATTCAACGCTGCCCTTCGTGTGGCTTCGACTAATAGCTTGAAACACGGTTCGTCATAATTCATATTCTAACATAGAAACCTTATCATATTTTGCTTCTGCTCCTCCACCTACACTTCCACCTCTATTTACACATCCGCTACCACGTCTCCACTCCTACTACTCTCTCTCCTTATCGTCCCACCAACCCCTCTTTTCATTAGCCTCTTGTCGTTCTTCTTCTTTTGCTTCTGCTTCTCCTCTTCCTTCATTTACCACTGCTACATCATCACTACTCTCTCCTCCTCGAACACCACCCCTTCTTCTTCTTCTTCTTCTTCTTCTTCTTCTTCTTCTTCTTCTTCTTCTTCTTCTTCTTCTTCTTCTTCTTCTTCTTCTTCTTCTTCTTCTTCTTCTTCTTCTTCTCCTCCTCCTTCATATACACCTCCCACAGCTACATATACTTCCACCACCAACACTACCACCACCTCTACCTCCAACGTCTCTTCCCCTTCTTCTTCTTACTCTTCTTCCTTCCCATTCCTCTTCCTCCTCTTTCCTCTTCCATTCACGCAAACCCTCCAACTAAGAAAATCCACTGTGCCGGAATCAAAATTAAGGTTGCTTATACTTGTTCTTCGTGTGAACTTTTTTTCATCTCCTGCAAACTTTACCAATCTACCCTTATATTTTAGACAAGGAAACCGACACTTTCTAAATCGAAAGAGAAATGATGAGATAGAAAGATGGATAAAAAGATAAAAAGATAGATAGATAGACAGAGAGAGAGGAGTAAAGGGAAAGAAAGGAAAATGGGAATGGGAACAAGGAGAGACAAAAGAGGGCGCGCTTTTCTTCTGCAGATATTTTCTTTACCGTCGAGGTCACCGTCAGACATTTTAAAGAATGTGCATCAGTCATTATCAACTCTGACCCAATGTCTGTTAGAGGAGACATTTAAAGTGCCTTTTGATAAAAACAAACAAACAAAGGTCCGTCACGGAGCCTTTTAGTATCTGCGAAGAATGTTAAAAGCACACTAAACCGTTCTTTTTTAACGTCATAAACTGTATGTAGGCTTGGGTTCTCTATTTGCTTTTACATCCTGAAAAATAAACTTCCACTATATGAGTATTATATCAAAAGGCCACCAGTTCCTTGTTTATAACCATAGCTTAGCTAATGCAACACATTGTAATATTCCTTTTATTCAACTGTACTCTCTCTGCTTAGGTTTCGGGTGGTTGCAAGAGGTATCTTACGTCACAAGATGACAATGCTGTAAAACCATTTATATATAATAAGGAATCCTTCTTCAACAAGATAAACCAATATCAACCCTTCTATGTTATCTTTTACTCACTTTACACTTAAATATACGGGAAATTACAGTGATATTCACCATAAACATGAGACCTGTTTACTGTAACCGATAAATCCAACGCTGACTTGGCTTGTGTCGCCTGTGTACATATGAACCAGTTTGCTAATTATGTCACTAATGCGTCCATGTGAAATATTCGTGTAGTTTCCCGTATGCGGTGTTTGCATGGTGTAATGAGACGTATTTTCCCAGAAACAATGATAAAAAAAATGGTGACAGAAAATAAGTATTTAAATCGTTCCAAATTACAGAGAGGATTGGAATTACACTTATGATAAATTGATAGGTAAATAATAATAATAGTCAATCGTGTGAGTGCGAGTAAGTGTGTGTGCTAGTGCGTTTGCGAGTGTGCATGTGCCTACGCGTGCGTGAGTGAGTTAGCAACAAAAAAACAATGAGCTCAGAAATCCCAGCCACTTAGGAAACCCCAACCAGAGCGAAGGCCCCGCGAGCACATCCTATTTCCTCTCGAGAACCCAGAGAGCGCAGTGTCACCAGTCGAAATTCTAAATAGACTAAGGTGCAGGACTTGGTGTGTAGGCTTAGTGCCGAAATGTGCGTTGAACATGCATTGAACAAAGAATACTTGTATCCATATATATATTTATTTTTTTGAGAGTCATAAAAGGCATTCTGATCAAGTAGTGGCGAGCAAAATAGGCATGGAAGACGGAAATCTGGCTGTGGATTCTCTCGACTCACCATATTTTCTGGCGACCTTCCCTTTTGTGATGCCCCGACACTCACCTGGAAAACAAAGAGAAGTTTATTAGTACAAGCGAAGGAAAGATATACACACCTAACAATTCATATCTACATAGGTATCTGTTTATCTGTCTCCTGTCTCTTTCTCTATAAATGAATATATATATATATATATATATATATATATATATATATATATATATATATATATATATATATATATATATATATATATGTGTGTGTGTGTGTGTGTGTGTGTGTGTGTGTGTGTGTGTGTGTGTGTGTGTGTGTGTGTATGTGTGTGTGTGTATGCATGTGTATGTGTGTGTGTGTGCGTGCGTATGTGTGTGTGTGCGTGCGTATGTGTGTGTGTGTGTGCGTATGTGTGTGTGCGTGCGTATGTGTGTGTGCGTGCGTATGTGTGTGTGTGCGTGCGTATGTGTGCGTGTGCGTATGCGTGTATGAAATGTGTGTGTTGCGTATGCGTGTGCGTGTATAAAATACCATCTCCTTATCCACGAAACACCAAATTACATAAGTCTAAATCATCTAAATAGTCAACCAATCCGATTCCCAGCTTAAAAACGTCATCATACAGTCCGTCAAAGAATCACCACCACTTCTAAAATACAAAATACCCCTCCATCAATCAGCTACGAAAACACGCGACCGAAGAAGACCCAAGGTGTGACGAAGGTTCGGAAAAGGTTCCCCATTCCTCTCCCTTCGTGTCTCTTGAGGCCACGCCCAGAAAGGGTTGAAAAAAAGGAGATGCTGTAGAAGGTATGCGTGTGAGAAGGAAGGGACGAAGGATGGACGAAGACGAACGGGAGATAAAGGAGAATATCCGCTGATAACTATGAGTTTGCTACAGATTTCGTCTGAAAAAATATTTCGACCGTCACCGCAATAGCGGAAACGGACAGGAGGAAAAGGAATGAAAACAAGAGAGATAATATAACCGACGAGAGAAAAGACAAAAACGGAAAGGAGGAAGAGGCAAGTGAGGAGAAGTGAGGAAGCTAAAAATAAAAGAGGAAGAGGCAAGTGAGGAGAAGTGAGGAACCTAAAAATAAAGGAGGAAGAGGCAAGTGAGAAATGAGGAACCTAAAAAATAAAGGAGGAAGAGGCAAGTGAGGAGAAGTGAGGAATCTAAAAATAAAAGAGGAAGAGGCAAGTGAGGAGAAGTGAGGAACCTAAAAATAAAAGAGGAAGAGGCAAGTGAGGAGAAGTGAAGTGAGGAACCTAAAAATAAAGGAGGAAGAGGCAAGTGAGGAGAAGTGAAGTGAGGAACCTAAAAATAAAAGAGGAAGAGGCAAGTGAGGAGAAGAGAAGTGAGGATCCTTAAAAAATACAGAAGAAAGAAAAGGAAAGGACAGAAAAGACAGAGGATGAACCCCGAAGCAAGGCAGTAAGTAAGTAAGTAAGTAAGTAAGTTGGAGCAGGATGGTGCCGCGGCAGGAGGGAGTGAGGGAGTGAGCGAGCGAGAGAGCGAGGCTTGGAGGCCCGAGTGAAGGTGCAACTTGAATGATGGAGGGCTTCAGGAGAGATTTTTGCGCCCCGTCTGAAGCCTTTTCGCGAGAGAGCTGGAGGTACAAAGCTATAAAAGTATGCGCCTGTGCAAAGTCACCGACGGAAAATAGGTTTTACGTGGACGGTTGGATAGACTGTTTCTTGTCCAAAAATGAATAGATAGAAAAAAATATATATAGATACGTAATTCCACATCTTTTCTTTCTGGTTGTTTGTCTATCTAATTAGTTTTACAAACACGAATGCATATGTACATCACATAAGCACTACTGCGAGTACAAAAACACATACAACAAACACAGATACAATTATACTATAGCATACACGAAGGAAACGTAAGCATAACACACACAGCTTGTCGACCCGAAGAACAGCAAGAACCGGATGCACTTAAATCTTTCTGCTGCCGAGACAAATTTCCAATAGTCAGCGATAAACCTAAGATACGATGCGCGTATAAGCTCCGGTTGCGACTGTGATATTTGCAACGGCATCCAAAATGAGTGTTGATGTTAATATGACATTGCGATTGAAAACGAGAATAACGATGGTAGCGATACCTTTATGTAACACAACATAAGACAAACGTCGATAATAAGCACGATTTATCATTTAATAAATCGTGGGTACACACACACATATCATATCATATATATACTCTTATCGTCTCCAGTTAATTCCTCCCCTTTTCGCGTGTTTCAGCATCCCATTTCTTTACCCTGCAGGCTGACTGTTACTTGTGCTTAAGTAGGCCTAGGTTTAATATATTTTTGCTGTGCCACATTATAGGCCACATTCTGGCCCGTGCTATATATGAAAATGGAAAGGAGGGGGGGGGCCACTTATGTTAACTTTATGTCCCTTTCTTTTTGTGTCATTTTTTAAAATCATATTTTTATCTATGCATCTATCATTAATATCATTGTAATAATTATTATCACCATCAGTAATATCATTATCATTATTTCTATCATCAGTATCATTATTATCATGATCTTTATTTTGATCATTATTATTGTTATCATCCCTATTATTATTATTATCATATCATTAACATTATTATCAAAATCATTTTCATCATAACCATTATTATCAGCATTATCACTATCACTGGCATCAAGTAATACTTGACATCAGGTGTATCCATTTCTGGCAGTTTTACAATCAATTCTTTTTTTTTCAATCCTACCGAAACAATTATGAACAGGAATAAGAAAAACAAACAATAAAAAAAAAAAAAAAAAAAAAAAAAAACATCCTACAACAAAATCAAAAGCAAAACCACAACAACAGCAAAATCGCCCATTTTGAACACCCGCATATGCAAATCGTTCTTGATGACGATTCAGGGGAAGAGAAGAGTGGCCATAACAAGTGATAATGTGGTGTTAGGCGGATCGAGAAGAAACCTAACGTTCTGTGCTTTTCCTTCGATGCGACTCTCGGAATGAAAACATCGAGGAACACAGACGGGGGTGGGGTGGGTGGGGGGGGGGTTCATTGTATCATGATGAATG
>BOPN01004738.1:47500-50000 GCA_017312705.2 Penaeus japonicus
AGGAGGCAACCCGCCGAAAACGAAACATACAAGCATGATTCGAAATTCATATAACCGTGCGACATAACAATTCAAATAAGCTTTCGGAAGCAAAATCAAAGAGGAAAAAAAAGAAAAAGAAAAATGTATTGAACATTTCCACTTCCACATTCAGCAGGTAAAATTGACCTCCCAAATCCCTCGGACAGAGAAGAGCAATCAATGGCATTTGCCTACAGGGATGCTGTCGCGAGTTGAAAGGACGTCCACTGGGAGTTCGTTATTCAAGCATATACCCTACATAAATCTACTCCAACTCCCTCTAAAGTCCTTCCTTCCCCTGTCCCTGTGTTCCTCCCTTCCCCTGCCTTTGTAGATCTCCTTTCCCCTTCCCCTGCCTTTGTAGATCTCCTTTCCCCTTCCCCTGCCTTTGTAGATCTCCTTTCCCCTTTCCCTGCCTCTGTTATTCGCCTTTCCCCTTCCCCTGCCTTTGTAGATCTCCTTTCCCCTTCCCCTGCCTTTGTAGATCTCCTTTCCCCTTCCCCTGCCTTTGTAGATCTCCTTTCCCCTTCCCCTGCCTTTGTAGATCTCCTTTCCCCTTCCCCTGCCTTTGTAGATCTCCTTTCCCCTTCCCCTGCCTTTGTAGATCTCCTTTCCCCTTTCCCTGCCTTTGTAGATCTCCTTTCCCCTTCCCCTGCCTTTGTAGATCTCCTTTCCCCTTCCCCTGTCTTTGTAGATCTCCTTTCCCCTTCCCCTGCCTTTGTAGATCTCCTTTCCCCTTCCCCTGCCTTTGTAGTTCTCCTTTCCCCTTCCCCTGCCTCTGTTATTCGCCCTTCCGCCGCCCTTCCTTGATTTCCTTTATCTGCTCCCTGTCTCCTGCTTATTTTCCGCTTTGTCTCCATCGGGTAACAATATATGTGATGGTGATATCGAGTCCCACTCCTTGTGTTGAATAAGTAAGAGGTTCAAACGTGAAAATGGATGCCATGTTTGTAAAGAAAAAAGGAGCAACAGTTTCCAATAATAAGTTTGAAGTGTGTGTGCGGATGGATGGGAGAGGAGGTGTGGGCAGGGAATAGAGAGGCACAGGAGAGGAGGAGAGGCGGAAGGAGGAAGGGGAGCGGAGGGGAGAGGAAGGATAGGGGAGGGGAGGAGAGAGGAAGGGGAGGGGAGGGGAGGGGGAGGGGGGGGGGGAGGGGTGTGGAGGAGAGAGGAAGAGGAGTGGAGGAGAGAGCAAGAGGAGTGAAGGGGAGAGGAAGGAGAGGGAGGAGGGGAATGGAGGAGAAAGGGCGGAGAGGGGAAAGGGCGGAAGGGGAAAGGGCGGGAGAAAGGGAGGAGAGGAAGGGGAGTGGAGGGAGAGAGGAAGAGGGGAATGAAGGAAGAGGAAGGGGAGTGGAGAGAGAAAGAGGAAAGGGAGGAGGGGAGGAACTGAGGATGAGGGTAGGGTAGGGACGGGGAGCGGAGGAAAGAGGAAGGGGAGGGGAGGAGAGAGGAAGGGGAATGAAGGAGAGAGGAAGGGGAGTGGAGGAAAGAGGAAAGGGAGGAGGGGGAGGGGAACTGAGAGGAGAGGATGAGGAGGTAGGGTAGGTTGGGGAGCGGAGGAAAGAGGAAGGGGAGGGGAGGAGAGAGGAAAGGGAAGGGATGAGAGAGGAAGGGGAAGGGAAAAGAGAGGAAGGGGAGAGGACAAGAGACCGTGAAAGGAAGGGAAGACGAAGAGACACTATGGGAAGAAGTAGATAGCAGGAGAGACGAAGAGAGGAAGGGGAGAGGACGAAAGTGATAATGAAGAAGAGAAACGGAGAGAGGAAGGAAGGAAGGAAGGAGGGGGGAAAGAAAAAGGGAAAGGAGGGAAGACGAAGAAAGAAGGGGGAGAGGAGGATCCGCAGAGAGAGAGAGAGGACGGGAAGAGGAAGGGAAGAGGAGGGTCCGGGAAGGGATAGAGCACATTTGGAAGAGGCTTAATGCTACTTAAGTAGTCTAACAATTCAGGGGGGATGAGTAAATGGATTCGACGCTATCAAATGCAAGGGCAATGGGGGCACGGTTCTCGAGAGGAAATCTAAATACCGTCGTGATTCCTAAAGGAAAATGAGGGTCAGAGACGAGGAAGGACTGGTGGTCGAGGTGGGGCGGGGAGGCAGGGTCAATGGGAAGGGGGAATGAGGGTGAGGGTGTGGCTTTCAGTGCGTAGGGTGATGTCCTCGCTATGCAGGAGTATAAGGTGTGGTTTCATGCTCCTTGAGTCATAACGGATGAAGGAGAAAGATGACGAAAGATAAAAGGGAGAAACGAAACATACAAACAGCTAACCAGCATTCCGACTTTTTTTTCCAACAAACCAGTAAAAGTGGACAAACGACGGACTCGCCAAGTGAGTGAGTAACCAACCTCTGAAAAGCCAAAAGAAAAAAGAAAAAAAAAATGGAGGAAAAAAGGAGTTCGATTTTCAATCTCCGAACGCCACACATGTTAGACGAGAGGCGGGAGGGAGTGTGCTCGGAATCTGGGCAGGGGGCGCGGA
>BOPN01004738.1:65000-67500 GCA_017312705.2 Penaeus japonicus
AGAATCAAAGGACCACAGTTTGACTTCACATTCGTCGACCTTCCTTGCACGACCTCTTCTGGCGTGCATGCTATCACGAATCAACCTCCCTGATCTTAGCACCTGCACGAATATTACACATCATATACTATATCCAGTCCGAAGCTAAATCAAGTGATGCATAATTCAGCGCCTGCGACCACGCCGAGTCTGTACACTAATAAGGCTCAGCTCGCCCTTAACCTTTGCCTTTACGACTACGGCGGCTTCATTTAATTGCAAAACTGCACGATGGAAGGCCAAGGGATCGCCAGCCACGACTTACCGTTAATCTTTGCTGCGGTGAACGTCAACGCCGTCGGGTTTCTAGTCTATTGCACGCTCGTCTACACCAACTTACCTGAAATGTGAAATAAAAATTAATAGGGATGATATACATATGAGAGAGAGAGAGAGAGAGAGAGAGAGAGAGAGAGAGAGAGAGAGAGAGAGAGTAAGAAAGAGAGAGAGAGAGAGAGAGAGAGAGAGAGGAGGACGAGGACGAGGAGGAGGAGGAAGACGAGGAAGAGTGAAAGTAAGTGAAAACGAGACAGAGATAACGAAAAAAAATAAATAAATAAAAAAGAGAAACAAAAAGTGTAAACAACGATTCATTAAGTCTAGATGAAACTCATCCTTAAAAGCAAAGAAACAAACCCCACCGCTTGGCTCACAATCGATTTTTGTTTGTTTGTTGTTGTATGTGCAAGGTAGACACTCTCGACTCCACCGACGCCCAATCAACTCGCCTATGACTCCGTGACCAACGTGGTGATGATCAGCAATCGACTGAACATCTAACTGAACGCCTTCAAGGAAGTATGATGCGAGAGAAGAGAGTAGCAGAAGAAGAAGAAGTAAAAGGAGGAGGAGGAGGAGGGGACGGGGTGTCAGAGGAGGGTGGAGGTGGTGAGGGAGAACTAGGAGAGGCATTGGTTGTGGATACTGCCATGGAAGGTGGGGGAGGAGGGGATGGAGTGTCAGGAGAGGGTGGTGGTGGTGAGGGAGAGCTAGAAGATGCATTGGTTATGGATACTGCCAAGGAAGGTGTAGGGGAGGAGTGGTTTTGAGTGTGCTTATTTTGTGGCATGGAGGTAGAGGACATTCTGGTAGGGGGAGGTGATGTAAATGGGAAAGGTTCGTATGTGGACTGGTCATGGGTGGGGGTTGGGAGATCGGATGTTGAGTGGTGGGAGGGGGTTGAGGTTGTTGTGACGGATGCCTCCTCTCCGCATTCCTGCGTCTGGGGAGGCACACCTTGCTTAATCACACTGTTCAGTGCAGATTGTTGTTCGGAGAACATTCCGATCAGCAAGTCTATCTTATTTTCAATAAGATTTTGACTGCTGAAGGAGGGTTCAGGTTGGGTTTGTGTATCTTGGTGTTTCTTATGAAGGAATAGTTTCACAAATGGTGTAGAAATACCTGTTTTCTTTGGTGGGGACCAATCAGTGACGGGAGTGTCTGTCGTTGTTGTAACAAACACTATATTATTGTTATTCAGGCACTGGTCGATCATGGTATGCACTATGAAATTCGTCATCCGTTTAATGTCTCTGGTTGTGTTTCTCGTTTTTCTAGAGTCTGATATGTTTAAAACAATACTGTGAGCGTTATCGATCTCATCAGGGCTGTACAATTTCCTGATCTGATCACACAGGACCATCCGTGCCCATGCTTTTTTCGTTGCAATGAAGCACAGGATGGTGTTCAGCACTATTGTGATATTGCCTATCTGATAAATGGCTTTTCTGTTTGTGTTCATTTCACTGTCGTCACTGTTTTCACTGGAGGGGTTGCTGTGGTTGCTAGGGCTGCTATAACACCCTTTGCCCTGGGCGGGGGGGCAACCTTTACCCTGGTTGCCGTTGGGGTGCCCATCACCGTGGGCGGGGGGGCAGCTTTGACCCGCGCTGCCAAGGGGCCCGTTTCCAGAAGAAGAGGAAGAGAAAAGGGGGAAGAAAGAAGAAGGAAGAGAGAAAGGGGGAAGAAGAAGGAAGAGAGAGAAAGGGGAAGAAAAAGAAGGAAAGAGAGAAAGGGAAGAAGAAGGAAGAAAGAAAGGGGGAAGAAGAAGGAAGAGAGAAAGGGGGAAGAAGAAGGAAGAGAGAAAGGGGGAAGAAGAAGAAGGAAGAGAAAGGGGAAGAAGAAGGAAGAGAAAGGGGGAAGAAGAAGAAAAGAAAGAGACAAAGGAGGAAGAAAGAAGGAAGAGAGAAAGGGAGAAGAAGAAGGAAGAGAGAAAGGGGGAAGAAGAAGGAAGAAAGAAAGGGGGAAGAAGAAGGAAAAAAGAAAGGGGGAAGAAGAAGGAAGAGAGAAAGGGGAGGAGAAGAAAAGAAGATAGAAAGGGGAAGAAGAAGGAAGAGAAAGGAGGGAGAGAAGGAAAGAGGGAAGAAAGGGGAAGAAGAAGGAAGAGAGAAGGGGGGAAGAAGAAGGAAGAGAGAAAGGGGAAAGAAGAAGGAAGAAAGAAAGGGGAAGAAGAAGAAGG
>BOPN01004738.1:72500-75000 GCA_017312705.2 Penaeus japonicus
AACATCCCATCATCTTCCCAACATTCCACCCCAGACCCTCCCCTCCCCTCCCCTCCCCCTAATACCCCCTCCTCCACACGGGTCAAAAGTTCCGACAAATATTCACATGATCAGACATGTTCTATCTCAGGCTCGGCCGCGTACATGGCTCGCTGAATCTTCTTTCCGACAAGAAATGGTACAAAAAAAGGGTATATAAAAAAGAAAAGGAAAACTTCTAAGGAATTCTTTCAAGGTGGTTAGGTTAGGCCTACAAAAAAGAAGCGAGAAAGGAGGGGAAGGGAAGAGGGGATGGGGAAAGAAAAAAAAAATATATAAAAAAAAATATATATATAAAAAAAGCGAAGGCCCGATTGTTCATCTCGATTCTGTTGGACATTTGACGTTTTATCGCCGCATAACGTCGGTAATAGACGACTTTATCGCCTCCACATTGGCAATTACGGGTCTTTGTTTCTCCCTTGCTATGACTACT
Organism: Penaeus japonicus; assembly: GCA_017312705.2. Classification (NCBI taxonomy): domain Eukaryota; kingdom Metazoa; phylum Arthropoda; class Malacostraca; order Decapoda; family Penaeidae; genus Penaeus; species Penaeus japonicus. The sequence goes on from BOPN01004738.1 coordinate 72,976, forward strand.
CGGAATTACTCTCCGAGTCTCGGGCTCGCCTCGGCACTCTGTTAAGAACCAGACACGTTGAACTCCCCTGTTGCAGACGAAACCGTTCTTTACTTCCGCCTTCGGGAAGATTGTTGAACGCATTGGGAAGCGTTGTGGGGGTGGGGGTGGGGGTGGAGTGGGGGGGTGGGGGGTAGAAAGAAGTCTTAAATTATTTTATTCGAATCGTTGTTCTAAACTTTATACTAATCATTGCGGTTCATGGGGGGGGGGGGTCGATTGAATACATTTCCGTTCCGTTTTTTTACATACAAGAGTATTCATTACGTTTTTATCGTTACTGCTTTATCTTTTTTTTTTTTTTTACTGATAAGTGTACAAATTAACCCTCAATCACGTTCTAGAACATCCAATATAATATATAACAATCTTCTGTTGTCATCAAATAGATTGGTGTCTTTGATCTGCTACTCTTTTAATGTGGTGATGTTGCACAGAAGAAATCAGAAGAAAAATGCACCTTAAAGCAAATGTAACCTAACATCTGCATTATAGTTAAGTTCCATCTTCGTACTCCTTTGCCATTATCAACTTGACATTGCTTAAAACCGTTAGTAATTTCGCTGCAATAGGGCTTCGACATGACGAATGAATAAGCATATGTAAAGATGAAAACTGCAACATGTTGAGCAGATAACGCATAAGATAACAGATAACAGATAAGTTGAACAGATAACGCATAAGATAACAGATAACAGATAAGTTGAACAGATAACGCATAAGATAACAGATAACAGATAAGTTGAACAGATAACGCATAAGATAACAGATAAGTTGAACAGATAACGCATAAGATAACAGATAAGTTGAACAGATAACGCATAAGATAACAGATAAGTTGAACAGATAACTCAGACAATCTTCAGCGATGAATTATTCACCCATTTGCAAGTAGCGTGGGAGCATTATCTGCAATATTTTTCGTCACTTGTAAAAGACACCCGCAGGCGAAAACCTTTCCTGTTTTCATCATCAGAGTGCAAAGTTGGAGCATTATAGTGAACTTAGACCATTTGCTAATTAACATATTTTCAAATGTGGGTCATTATAGCGCATGACGTATGTTGGAGAATATGTAACTTGTTTTGTACGAAAACAGGAGTAATAGTGTGGACTGTGACCTCTTTTGACCTCTTTCTCTCTCTTTTGGTTCATAATTTCTCCTCTTAAAGTCTCTTTTTCTCTCTCCTCTGGCCTTTTCTCTTTCCCCCTTTTCTGTAAATCTGTATATCCAGCGATTTTTCTCTTATACCTCTCTTCCTCTTTCTAAATACATTTTCCCGTCTCTCTCTCCGACGCCGATCATCATTATCATCGTCATCATCATCATCATCACCATCATCTCTCTCTCTCTCTTTTCTAACTATAATACCAATAGGATTAATCATATCAAATACGAATGATAATTAGAAAAAAATACCCTTACCCTAAAAAAAAAATGAAGCTGGGCTAACCATCGACTACAATACTGCAGAGGGATGCATGCACTTGCGAGCTGACCCCTCCCCTCTCCCGCCCTCTCCAGCACCCCACCCACCCACCCATCCACCCACCCACGAGGGGCTGCTAGTCCCCCAGGCCGCGTCTCGACCGGTCTGCTTTAAGCGTATACACTGGTCCCTTCCTTACTAACCGCCGAATTCTTGAACCAGACTTAAGACGAGACTAACAAAGCGGGCGGGGGTCGTGGTGCGAGAGGCGAGAGGGAGGAGGAGGAGGAGGAGGAGGAGGAATAAGAGGAAGAGGTGGTGGAGGAGGAGGAGGAAGGGGAGGGGGAGGAGGAGGGGGGAAGGGAGGAGGAGGAGGAATAAGAGGAAGAGGTGGTGGAGGAGGAGGAGGAGGGGGGATTGGAGGAGAAGGAGGAATAAGAGGAAGAGGTGGTGGTGGAGGAGGAGGAGGAGGAGTAAGAAGAGGAGGAGGAGAAGGAGTAAGAGTAAGAGGAGTAAGAAGAGTTGGTGGAGGAGGGGGAAGGGGGGAGGGGAGGAG
>BOPN01004738.1:80000-82500 GCA_017312705.2 Penaeus japonicus
AGAAAAACAGCTCGCGTTTCCTTGCATTTCCAAGTGGAAGCTAAGGAGATCAAGATGGTAATGGCGTCAGCAAAAATACAGCAGCGAACGTGAGGTTTTATTCTCGTGGTAGAAGTACGCAGTGCTAATATCAACGATCTTATTCCATGGGTTAACATCTAAGGAATGGAAAATGCAAATACATACACAAACAAGCGCGCACGCACGCATGCCCACACATATGAGCGAGAGAGAGAGCGAGAGAGAGAGAGAGAGAGAGAGAGAGAGAGAGAGAGAGAGAGAGAGAGAGAGAGAGAGAGAGAGAGAGAGAGAGAGAGAGAGAGAGAGAGAGAGAGAGAGGGAGAGAGAGAGAGACTTATTGACTGCGAAATACTATCTTCCCTTCCATCCCTTACCTCCATACCGACTATTACCACTCCCAGCATTAAGGTTCTTGCAGACTTCTTGCAAACTCAGCACGTTAGAGACGTCTTAACTAAGAAAGGGTGAAAAGTTGGTGCGAGAAGAACAAGAAGTTTGCCTTAACAGTGTGTAAAGTTGATTTATCTCGAGAATGTTTATAATGGTTAGGATGTGTCGTGCTTTTTTTCTGTCTTTCTGCAGACCAATGTGTTTTTTTCACTTTTTGTCTGTATTACTGTTTGTTTGTTTGTGTGCGTGTGTCTGTGTGCGTGTACATACACGGTATGTACATGTAATACCTGTACGGTACGCGCCTAGCAAACCTAAACAAGCAACCAGGAACCAGCTGTGCACGGCGGCAACCCTATTATAACTGCCACCATCCTCCCCCGGGAGGAAAGGAAGCCATTAATTTCTCCCTCATTCTAGCTCTGCTTCTCCTGTTCCGTGTACGTTCCCCGCGCCATCGCTATGATATATAAGTCTTCCGGAACGCGGCACAAAACGCGGCGTCCACCTCCATACAGCACCGACTCTTCCCGGATGTGTCTTTGTTGGCAGCAGGCAGTGCGCGGAGGATAGAGCGCCTGCGACACGGATGGGGAAGGGAGAGAGGGGGATGGGCAGTGATGGGGAGGACGAAGAGACGGACGGGGAAAGGGAGAGAGGGGATAGACAGAATGGGTGACGTTGAGGACGAAGGAGGAGGGGGACGAAGCCATGGACGAGGAAGGGGAGAGGTGGGGGGGGAGGGTTAGGCAGGAGAGGTGACGTGAAGGGAGAAGGGAGAAGGAAAAGGAGAGATAGGAGGGATAGGAGCCTATGACGCGGTCGGAGGAAAGGAGTTGAGGACGGAGGAAGAAAAGCTGAAACGAGGAGAAAGAGAAAGGACTTGCAAGGGAGGAGGACTTTGCGCACGGTGCACATGATGAAAGAGAATTATGAGAAAAAGTAATGGAGAGAGAGAAGGATGGACTGAGAGGGAAGCCATGATACCAGACACAAAAGGGGATGGATCGTATTAGCTTAGCAAGGGCAAGTCAACAACATGAGGGGAAGCGAAGAATGTACATTGGACACGACAGCTTGAATACATGGCGGACACCAACAGGAAGAGAGTGACTCAGCCTTGTCCCAGAAGCAACACGATGCCCGATGATGTTCCCTGAAAACCTAATCTAGTTTAACTATGAGCTGAATATATGAACATATGCAAGTGAATTGTTTACACAAATGCCATGCAATGCGCCGCCATGAGATGAATGACTGAACAAGATTGAAACCGAATCACCCTTTCAAGTAAAGGTGAGGCCCGAAGACTTGGCCCACTATATCACGGAAGGAAAACGTAACCTCGAGGGGAAAAAGGCGTATGTCTGTATGCCGTGTATGTGAAAATAAAGCGAGATGAGGTCCATTACAGGGACGACTGAAACCCAGATCAATACTTAAGGGAGGCTGAGGAGGCCCCTCATTCTCCCCCGCAGAAGACGAAGGAGGTATGGGGGTGGAAGAGAGATTACCTGGCTTACAGGAAGTATCAGGAGGAGGAGATGGATCTGCAGTATATTAATGTGGCGCATTAGTGGGCTGCTGGGAGCCACCTGGTGCCCGGCTCGCCTCCCTCAGCCGCCGCCGCCGCCGCCGCCGCCCTACCTCGCCTTATCTTTCCCTCAGAACTCGAATGCTAATTTTGTGTATCTTATTCGGCCGTCTGTCGCCCAGGATACTTTGGTGCCAGCAAAGGGCACGCTATCAAAGCCTTCCTTGAAAGTTCTTTGGTGACACCTAGCGAGGACAATTCTTTGGAATATAAACAACGCGACAGACTGTTTAGTATCAACTGAAAGTCTTAATTACTCTCCGGTAACCTTGTGTCAACAGCAAAAACTCTGGTAATTGATAACAATTGATAGTAATCAAGACCGCTATACAAGCTGATCGATCAAGATGAATGGGGTTCATTGAGAAAGATGAAGTAAGTTGACTGGGTAAGATTGAGAAAGCTTATTAAGAAAGATGAAGTTAGTTGACTCAGCAAAGCGAAGGATATTAACTGTGCAAGATGAAGAAAGCGGACTGAAAAAAAAAATGAATT
>BOPN01004738.1:90000-95000 GCA_017312705.2 Penaeus japonicus
TAACACTTTCATTTCTATTTTTGTTTTTGCATGATCTCCTACTATACACATTCTGAATAGGAATAAAAAAAAGAATACGCTGCCATTATCACACTGTATCCCAATGTAATACCATGCGCAGGCACTTTACCGCTTCTCTGCATGTTCTAGGCAATTTCATTTGTCATTAAACAATTGACCATTCCCATTTCCAAGTCCCGGAACATTCCAGTTAAAGTAAAAAAAAAAATGACATTGTTCATATCTGAACTGTTAACCTTATTTTCTTAATATCATGAGTCTTTATAATTTGTTTCTTCCAAATATATATTTTTTTTATAATTTCGTTTACCAAGTGCTGTCGATTTCCATTGTATAAATATACATACTGCATATTACGAAACATGGAATATAAGAAAATAGCTTACTGAAGTTAACGTTATGATATAATTAACAGATAATAAACATCATAAAAGTACAAAGAAAATTTAGTCCCAATTCACATAACTTTCGACCTTGGCTCAAATACCAATACCGCAGCAATAAGTCTATGGATCTTCCCACCCATATTTAACTATCAATGCTATCCAGGGGTGATCAGTATCCCAGTTTACGTGTATAATTAGTATTAAGCAAAGCTAGCTTTCACAGGACTGGCCATGAAATATATCTATCATAATCAAAATAAATAAAATCAACTAATTTCAGAACAAATTGCCAGAATCCTACAAAATGGGAAAAAAAGAAAGAAACGAGATGCTTAATCAACTTAAATGGCAGGTATTTGAATAAAGTAACTGAATCAACACTGAATCAATATCGCTAGCGCATGCAATGACAAATTCTGATACCTTTAACAATTAGTTCCATGTTACAAGCATTTAAGAGTATGACATTAACAAAACTTTGCAACATAAAAGCTCTTTCAAAACGATTATTCGCATATCTTCCACAATACTTTGTCAAGTTACAAAAGTAACCACATACAAAAAACTTTACACAATACCTCCCCAAATCATACAATCAACAGATACAAATACCATCAAGATCTACGAAAGATAAGTGCACGCAGCTAAGCAATACTCACAGACAGCCAACAAACCTGTTTTTGCAACCTTACTGCAACTAATCAGGTGAAAACTATTCAATATACCGCCATAAAATCACACCATCCTCGTACCCCATTAAACTTACGAGCCGAACTTGGAACTTATTTCATATTCTATCTTATATTCTATTTCATCCTTAAGAATTATATTTTTACTTTTTAAATATTTTGAATCAAACTTACGAGCCGAACTTAGAACTTGTCCTTCTTTTCATATTCATTTGACGCATATGAGCAGATTCTAACAATTTGTATAAGATTATTTTATATTTTTCATATTCATTTGACGCATATGAGCAGATTCTAACAATTTGTATAAGATTATTTTATATATCAATTTTTCAAGCTTTAGAAACCCTTTTGGTTATTTTATGCCGCTCATCACCCCGGGAGACTTGGAACACCTAAATGGGGTTGCTAAACTGTCAGATTTATGATACCTTTCAGTTTACATAGAGAAATTCCAAGGGCTTGTTGCTTCTCAACATTCTTACAGAATAGATTGTTTTGTGTGTATGTATGTGCGTATATGTATGTGTGTATGAAAATGCGCGCACACGCATGTATGCATTGTGCACGTGTCTGTGTACGTACTTGTTTGTGTATATGTGCCTGTAAATTTATTTATATTTGTGTTTTGTACACATGTCTGTGTTAATTTATACACGTGTTTATGTATACATGTAGGTATTTATTCATACATATGTTTATGCATACATGTATGTATCTATTCATACATGATTGCGTTTGTCCTTACACGTCTGTGCGTGTAATTGTCTACGTCCATGTATGGTGGATATATGCGCATAGGCATGTTGTGTGTTCGTTTTTTCAGTACACACACCTGTTATTCCCTTAAATTAATGCCTCATACTATGAAGCGCATTCATTACCTCCGGAAGCACTCCCTTTGTACCTGTATATATTAGTCTGATTCCTTATGGTCTAAGCCTTAATTCTGAAGACATCAAGAACATTGTCAAACACTAATTAGTCTTTATAATCTAGCTGACACCATTTAAGCAGACGTGCTTCTAACACTCAGACACTTACCCTAGACGCTTGTGCTTATTACACCAAACTACAAAATCCAGTTGTTGCAATCATTATACATATAAAATCAAAACATATAATATAGAGAGAAGTTTCTGAGACGAAACCTTCATAAACAAAACAAAAAACAACTAAGACAAAAATGAACGGCAAAACTAGTGAAAATAACATTAAAGAAGAAAACGAAAATCAAAAACACTTAAGACCTCACGAACATCCGAGATCTAGCACAAGACACCAACTAATCACCAACGACCAACAGAAACTAAAGAGAACCGAACTGACTTTGAGTCGACCGTTGCGAAGTGGCTGTCTGGCGGTGTTAGCTTGAGTGACCTGGTTGGTTGATGTATGGTGCGTGTAGTGGTGATGGTAGGACTGGTGGTTATTCCCAGCGACCTGACTCACCCTGCTAGATGACTGAGAGCCTCCCAGGTAATAACCATGTTGTTGTTGTTGTTGTTGGGCACGAGCTACTTCGCAATAAGCCGAATGCTGGCGAGGGTAGTCACCACCACCACCAGCCCGGGCGGGCTCCGACGGCGGGCCCGGGGGAATCGGTGGGGAGGGTCCGCTGGAGCCCCCTGAGGACCGGGCCGGGTCCGGGTACACATCGGGTAGCGGAGTCTGGTGCGAGCGCGGGGATCTGGAGCGCGGGGAGTGTGCCAAAGGAATTTCGTGTGTCGAATGAGCATGGCGGATCTCTCGGCCCTCACTCCCCGCCCTCGTACCTCGACACATGTCCTGGGCATTGCTTCGTGATCGCCGGATGTCCGGTGCCAGCCCTCCCACGCTCCCTGCCCTTGCGAGGTCCAGCGCGTTGCTCTGTGACCGTGTGATGTCCTGCTGCACATTCCTCAGCTCGCGCGGCGGCCGGAACTCGGTGGAGAAAGGCCGAGATAGTTCTTGTCCTAAGGAATGCTGGCGCTGCAGACCGAATGGACGAGCCCGAGGCCGGGCAGAGGGTTCCGAGGCCGCACTGCCCGACGTGCTTGTTCCTTCTTTGCTCACGGACTGCTGGCGGCGGAGGCGACATCCTTCGCCGTAAGTGTGCTGGTCTTCAGCGGCCTGCTCCTCGGCCTGCAACGTGGCATACATGTCCGGGACTGAGCGGTGGTGGCGCAACATGTCGGGCGCGCTGTTGGCGTGGTGAGGCCTCGTCTCTAGCAGAAGGGGGCCCAGGGGGTCCCGAGGGCTGGCCACTTCCTGATGGGGCTCCAGGACTCCGCGAGACTCCAGATTAGCCCTGTGTCGCTCTAGAGTGTGCCGGTCAATGTTGGATGTGTGACGCACCAGGTGGCGGGGGGGATGCTGCTGTGGGGCATGATGGTGGTGATGGTGGTGGTGATGGTGTGGAGTGTGGGGCATCAGCGGCGGAAGGTCGCGGTACATATCTGGAGCCTGAGGGCCGGCAATGTGTCCCCGAGACCCGGCCATGTCCTGAGGTGATGGGTGGCGGTGGTAGGGGTCGTGGTGGTGGTGTTCGTGGGGGCGGGCCTGTAGAGTGCCATCACTATATCCCTCATGGCCGTTGCCTCCTAAACTGCGACACATGTCCCCAGAGAAGCTGTGGAAGGGGTCGTGGCTCGGCCCGTGGCCCGCTAAGGAGGTGTGCGGGCAGCTGGGGCTGTGGTGGAACGTGTGGCCACTGCTGACAGGCCGGAAGGTGTCGGCTGACGAAGTGCACACGTGGTACGACGGCACCCCTGACCCGGCGCCCGACCCCGAGCGGAACGGGTCGGGTTGGCTGCCCGAGGCGCCCTGAGACCGGTACGATTCGGCGTGCGAGGTGGCGGGTCGGTAGAGGTCCATGCTGGTGGCGGGGCGGAAATGTTCGAGGGAGACGTGCTGGCGGTAGGCTGGAGGAGGGTGGTCGCGGTAGTGCTCGGGTGGGCCGCCGTGGTACTCCCGCGGAAGATCCATCGGGGGCTGCTGGTTGCGCCTCATTCCCTTCGGGCCCTGGTACCTCTGGTCCTGTGGGGCAGCTGCTGCCGCGTCGCCGGTGCCGGCCGGGCGGACCTCAGCCTTCGAGCCTAGGCAAGTCCTCTTGGCGTTACTCGCCCTGTCCGGGGCAGGAAGTTGTCATGGCAGCGCGCCCGCACACCCACACCTGACCAGACACCCGTGGTGGCGCGGGGGCGGCAGCAGGAGCACACAGGTGCGGGTCTCCCGGGGGCGCCTCGCACGGTGGGCAGCGCGGCTATTGATCCATGGCGGAGGGCAGCAGGCACGAGGGCCTCACACCGCCGCCGCCAGGTGCCTCAGCCTCCCCAGGGCAGGTGCCACGCTCACCTGCTGCCACGCTCACCTCACGCTCCTCCTCTCCTGCCTCGTCCACGCCCACCCTCTGACCTCACGCTCACCCGAATCACTGCCCTCTTCATAGGGCGTCACGCACGACTCCCTGTACCTGTTTATCTATCCAGTTCCAGAGTTGAACGCACTACACACTTTGCAATCACTGAACTTACAGACTTTCAATAAATACACAACCACGGAAGTATAAACACACAAATACTTATTTGCTATGATAATATCAAAAACACAAAAATTTACTTTTCAATAAAATAAGAATCTTCACCAATACAACAACATCTCTTCCTCCCAACAAGTTCATCCATGACTACCCTGGCACCAACATGAGCACGGCGGGACACCTCTCAGCAGCTCCACGCCCCTCCGAGTCCTAGCGAGCGTGTGCTGACGCCCCTGCAGGGTAGCGCGAGGGGCACGAGGAGCGGCGGGCAGGCAGGTCGGGTGGGCCGCCTGACACGTACTGAGCATCGCTCCCTGCCTTCGCCTCCACCGACCTCTCCGAGCACCACCGGATGCCGCCTCTCGCGCCCCGCTGCCACAACAC
>BOPN01004738.1:112500-115300 GCA_017312705.2 Penaeus japonicus
TTCCCCTTTAGTTTCAGATTCTTCCGTCCCTGGAGATGAAAACAAACCGACAAAATCGACAAAAATAGACACCCGAGACTTGAGTACACACAAACTATAGACGGCGGCACAACACTACCCTTTACTTCCGGAGAGACAGGGGCGTCGGGTGTAATACATCACTTATTTGGATGCGACGCGTGCAGTGTGTGACAGAGCCCTTGACCGCGTCTAAATGATCGAGGCAGGCAGCCACGTTCACTCGAAGTGATATATTCATGACGTTTCTGTGTCTACTGCTCTTTATGCAGCAGGCACTGTCTGTCTCTCGCGCCTTCGGTCTCCCTTCCTCTTTAACTTGATCTCTCCTACTCGTTTATATCTATTCGCTCTCCTAACTATTTGTGCCACTTGCTCTGCCACGGCCTGTCACTCATACATAGTAGCAGGTCGTGAGAGAGAGAGAGAGAGAGAGAGAGAGAGAGAGAGAGAGAGAGAGAGAGAGAGAGAGAGAGAGAGAGAGAGAGAGAGAGAGACGCAGCATAACACAGCACAACAAAAACACATACACAAACAAATCTATATACGATCCTCTATATTTCCTTTACAAAAAATAATATCACCCCGTTTGCCTGTCATGAAAAAAACGGAATCTAAAGCACTAACCTACTAAAGGCATAGAACGGAAGCACTTAAAGAATTCAAACCGTCCACTTAAGACAGAGCTAAGCAGTTTGCGCCTACCCAGAGGGTCATTTTTTACGAGCGATTACTTCACTTTTATGGACTACTATAGAGGTCCAACCTAGCAGGACTGGACCCCTCAAATCCTTCCTCCCTTCCCTCCCTACCCAGATATCCTCCCTCCTTCCCTAACCAGGACTGGACCCCTCAAATCCTTCCTTCCTTCCCTCCCTGCCCAGATATCCTCCCTCCCTCCCTAACCAGGACTGGACCGCTAAAATCCTTCCTTCCTTCCCTCCCTACCCAGATATCCTCCCTCCCTCCCTCCCTCCCTCCCTACCCATTCCCCCTCCTTCCCTCCCTCCCTATCCATTCTACCTTCTTCCCTTCCTCCAATCCCATTCATCCTCCTACCCTCTATCCCCATCCCTACCCCATTTTTCCCACCATCCCCTTCATCCCTCCCTACCCCTCCCCCCCTCTTTCCTTCCCTTCCTCCCCATTCCCCCTCCTCCCCTCCCTCCCAGCAGCAGTTTTGATGGACGGAAATATAGAGAGAGAGAGGTTGGATGATACGCTAAGAAGATCGTGAAATGTCGGTTAGGTGGCTTGACGACCCATCCTCCCGCTCTGTATGGGTTCCGAGGAATGGCAGCCAAGGGAAACATTTTCTTTCGCTTCCCGTCCCCTACCCCCTATCCCCCTTCCCCTTTCTCCTAGCCTTCTTTTTCTTCCTCGTCAGCTATACTTTGAATCATTTCAGGAAGGCCATGGCAGTTTTTAATATATTCAACTATAGAGATTTATACTAAGGAATGCAGATTAATCTGTCTTCTAATGTTCTATCTATCTCATTTTCTTTCCCTCCCACCGTCTCCTAATCTCTATATCTCTCTCTTGATCTCTGACTCTAACTCTAACTCTAACTCTATTTCTATCTCTCTCATTTAAGATGATGAGTTTCCAATACACAATTCCTCCTAGCAGCATCACCTGTCTAACGCACAGATGCCAATCAGAGAGCCATTGTATTACTTATCATCATCGTAACATGTCCTTTTTCTATGCTGCTGACAAAATGGCCAATTGTTATTAATATAGGTCATATGTGAGGGAGCAGTATATCCCATTCTCCGACTCGACGCTCTAAGATTTTCTCTGGCTAGTTGCCAAGTGGGCTTTATTCCCAGTAGAAGCATCGTCTTACATGGGAAAAAAAACGAAATTAATATATCTTGTCTCCGCCAGGATAGACTTCCATTGGGTCAAAATTCAATTCAAAAAAATTAATCTATAATATAAAAAGGATATTAATTGCTGTCTCGGCAGACGACAGCCTTCCCAAGTTTCTATGCAAGTAGTATCAAAGTATCTAAAACGTCACTAATAAGTTATTGGAAGCGCTGACTACTGTGTTCCTGTCACTTCCGCTTATTTGTTTGAGGGGAGGGAGCTGCTACTAACTTCCAGTCGAATGAAAAGCCTTAAACCAAGTCAACAAGAAATACCAAGTCAACAAGAAATACCAAAGAGTAGAGGCACAAAAAAATTACTCAAACATACTTTCAACTTGAAAAAAGGCTCATCTGTACCTAAATAAACAAACAAATAAGTAAACACTCATTCAAACCAAGTCGTTATTCGGTAGTTTTCCTTCGGATATCAAAAGTCGTTTTAATCTACTACTACTACTGTGTTCCTGCTGCAGACAGGCCACAAATTTGCCCCGTCGAAAAGTTGAACCGAAGATTTGCTGATTATGCATTCATCATCGTCAGAGCCTGGGTCAGGGAGGGAGGGAGGGAGGGACAGAGGCAGAGGGAGAGGGGAAGGCAGGGAGGAGGATCAGACAGCGTATAAAGACAGCGAGATAGATAACTACTTATCTATCTATCTATCTATCTGTCTATCTATCTATATCTATATCTATATATCTGTCTATCTGTCTATCTATCTATCTGTCTATCTATCTATATCTATATCTATATATCTGTCTATCTGTCTATCTATCTATATCTATATATATCTATCTATCTATCTATATCTATCTATCTATCTATCTATCTATATATATATGTATATATATATATATATATATATATATATATATATATATATATTTGTATATATATATACA
>BOPN01004739.1:0-5000 GCA_017312705.2 Penaeus japonicus
TGTATACATATATATACATATATATATATATATATATATATATATATATATATATATATATATATATATATACATACATATATATATATATATATGTATATATATATATATATATATATATATATATACACACACACACACACACACACACGCATATTAAGCGTGTGTGTGTGTGTGCATAAATGCGCTTTTCAGGTCCAAGTTCCCTAAAAGTCCGCCTGAGGCGGAGTTACTGACCTGCAACCGATGATGGTGATAGCAATACTAGCATCGGAGAGATAGGCGTGTATGTTGAAACAAGTGTAATCAGGGTGATTTGATAAGACAACAAAGTAGCACCATATTAATCTTGTTTGTGTGCATTCATAAATATGATATATTCAGCATCTCTTTAGTTGGACTTGCTTTGTAAACCATTTCAGAATTAGCAGAAACAGATAAAAAGAGCGATTGATTTATAAAGAGAAATACCTCTACAATGTGCCCTGTGAAACGAGATTCCATCTGGAGAATTTGATACAAACATCAGTAACATATAACTGAGATACATCCACGAAAATGAACACCTAGCGATCATCTGTGCTTCATTTGCAAGGTAGGGTCAGAGGAAGTGAGACTAAATGCTTCAACGTGATGATGAATTAAACACAAAATAATATTTTGTGTGGATTGGGTGTTCTCTACATGGAGAATGTTGTCCCGCCATTTAACCACAGCAAGAACAGATATTATATTTTTTGTCCCTTTGTATTCTTATATTAGTTTTACAGCTGCAGAGATATAGCACAGCCACACGAGTCTATCTCATCTATTGCGGTTCATTGTCTCGAATACTCCTTCTGCGATGATCACCCATTTTTTTTTTCTCTCTCTCTCTTTCTTTCTTTTATGCAGGAAATCCAAGTTGAGATTGTACGTGGTCATATGAATGAGATAAAAAAAATGAAGACTATGTACCTAGAAGAAGAACCGAAGTGCCACAAAAATAATACACAACACGAAGCAGCATAATTTGAAACGACTTGGCAAAGATGCATCGGACTCAACTTGAAGGGCGTTCTCATTCGCTCAAAGGGATCCATAACCGTCATAGATTTACGTTTTTGTGTAGTTTCAGAAGTCACTGCTTCGATTAAGCTTGTCGCTCACGCATGCGATGAGCGAATATCCATTTCCTTTTAGACGATCTTCACACGATAACGATAACTGAGTTTAGATCTTATGCATCACCCCGCTAACTGTAAATGCATAAAAGAAACTTAATTACAGCTTCACTTGGTCCATGATTATGTTATCATTTAATTAGAGAGGCTGAAGCAATCACAAGGGTCCTTGTCCTTATGTCAACTGGACTGTATTTTTATCACATTCAGTTTACTATACTCTAACTACTATACACTATAATGTTGTTGGGTTCTCTTGTTTTGACTAGTTAGTCTTATATTTACAGTCCCTGATAATTGCTCTGTCAGGCAGACCTAATTACAAGTCTAGTAAGGTTACAAAGGTGACGTCATTACAAAGCGGATCCGGGACGGAATACAAGAACACCTACTAAAGTACGAGGCGATTAAGTAATCCCACAGTTCCTTGTACCTTTCGCTAATTGGTCTGACAGACTATGTGGCGCTCTCAGCTGTGATGTTTCCAGTGGTCTTTATCAGCTACATTTTAGAATTTACTTTTATTCAAGTTGTCACTACATCACACAGCTTGAATGCCTCATGTAGAGTAGTGTAGAGTTAATTTACTCGGCCTTTTTTAAATTTCTGAAATTCTAGCAAGAGCTGGTAAGAAGTCTAGGCCTACTGATTGTTTGTTGCATCGACTAGACGCTCTGCATATGCAAATGCATCTGTAAATGTAATTTACCCCTTTTTCCGAAAACATGATGGCAGGAGAACATTTGTGGATCAAAGAAAATAATTCCAAAACACGTCTCAACACTCACGTTGCAGAGATCCAGCCCGAGAGCATTGCTAAAGCACCGTTCAAGTTTTCAAGATGGATAGTGATTGCTGCAAGGGCGCATTGCATCAACAGGAACGGTAGCTGTATTTCACTCCCTTGCAAGACCCAGCATAGTGCTATATTCAACGAGGCTATTCATCTTTACTCGGTGTCATCTTGCTTTGCTGTTACCATTGTCTAGCTGAACCGAGGTTTTCAAAAACTCCGTTGATTTAGATGCACCCTCCTGCTTGTGATCGATCCTGCGACGGTTACATTGTAATCCTTATAAAACATGCATGTAAATTTATTAAAGATGAGTACATTTTTAACTCACAGAGAGCACATCATTCTTAATTAAGCGATTTGCATGATATGTGATCTGAGTAGAAGTCCCTCTTTGTGTGCTACCAGTATAGTATATCATCATTATTATCATTATCATATTCATTACCATCGATATATTATAATCCTTTTGTTGTTGGTTTTGCTTTGTTTTGGTAATCATGTTATAATCATTATTTTCATGACTATTATCAGTTTATTCTTAACTCTATTATCATCATTATCATTATTATCATCATTATCATTAACACCATTATCATTATCTTTGTTATTATTATCCTTACTTACACTTTTACTTTTATTATAACATTTTAATTACTATTGTTCCTCTCAGTACCATTAATATCATTAGGGATATTATTGTGATTATCATTTTTATAATAATGTTATTAGTAATAACGATTTTCATTATGATTAATATTATCATTATCATTATTATTACAATTATCGTCATTATTATTATAATCAATGTTGTTATCATTATTGTCACTACTATTATTACTATTATTATAATTAACATCATTATCATAATTAACTTCATCATCATTATCATAGAAATTTTCATCATCATTATAATTATTATCATCATCATCAATAATAACATAATTGTTATCATTATCATCATTACTATTGTTATCATCTTTGTTATTATTATTAGCATGATTATTATTACCGGTATTATCAATATAATAATTATCATTATTCTTATCGTCATTACTATTGTCATCAGTATTATCATTATCATTATTATACTTATCTTTATCTTAATTACTATTATGATTATCATTATCATCCTTATTATTGTTGTTGTTGATTGTTGCTGTTGTTTCTATCATTATTATCATTAGTATCGTTTTATAATCCTCATTCATATTATTATCATTATCATTATCGATGTTGTGATTGTCATTGTGTGCGCGTTGTGGGATTGCATGCGCTTGCCAGAGAGAGAGAGAGAGAGAGGGAGGGAGAGAGAGAGAGAGAGAGAGAGAGAGAGAGAGAGAGAAAGAGAGAAAGAGAGACGGACAGACAGTCAGACAGACAGAGGCAACGACAGAGAGAGGAAATCAAAACTGAGGAAAGTGAATATGTTCATCTGAGATCTGAGATCAAATATGAACATTGACATCGCTGACCATTTCCCCGACATATTTAAGATAAGTTAAGGAAAAGCTGAATACCATGTCATATCTTGAACGTTAAAATGATTGATCGACTACTGTACATTCAAACTGTCAATTTAAGCCTAATAGATATTTGACTAATGTACATTTCAATATGTCATTATGATTTTCAAATCGGTTTATAAATAGCAGTTATGTAACGTCGCCGTACAAATTGGGCATATCTTGTTGTTACATCGATGTTTTTAAGTAGTTTGTAATGTATCAAAAATGCCGGTTAAGGTTAATATCTTAGTTATCTACATTTGAATTTGAACATTCAGGATAAAAAAAAATCACACCTTGAAAGCTATCACTGTTGCCCCAATATTCAGATCAGGAATCAGTGTTTGAATGTGCTACTCGTTAAATTAAAGCTTCCTCTTAACGATTATTTTCGGTGTCTCGTTCCTTGCCCTCGTTCGGCCTTGCTCTTCTCTCTGTTGCAGTCAATGATGCGTCTGTTTCTTTGACGTTTACTGTTATTATTTTTAGATATATTGGCCTCTTCTTGCATTTAAAGTCGGGCTATCACGAAAGGTCTATATGGCGCCGTGAGTTGCAAAAATCACTTAAATTTTTATTTTTCCGTGCTGATTTTTTCCCTTATTAGGGAGCTTAATTCCCTTATCTTTTTAATAATCTTTCAACGTTTGATCACAGTAATGGAAGTAGTACAAAATAAGAACAAATGTTGGCGCGCATGTGCCCATGTGAATCAAGTTCTTAACCATGTTGATAACCCTATGGCAATCACTTCCAGCTGGCATCAAGCTGACGTCACCCATGCCTTTGCAAAAGGCCTGGTCTGCCGGGGCCGCAATCGCGCCGCAGCCCAAACTTATTATGTGATCACTCCATGACGTGATAAGTAAAGTAAATACTCTGATTCTTAATTTGCTTGATTACCACCGCCCTCAGCAGTTTTCTTGATTGCAACCTGACAGTGACAAGGGAATACTACACCTCTCCTCAGACCCGCAGCACTCTCTGTCTCAGAGAAGGGCCATCACTTTCAGCTGGCAATTTTAAGTTAGTACCCGCACAGACAAAACGTGCAATGGCTTCACTTTAAAAGGACAAGTTTAGCCGCGCGAAGCTCTTGCTCGGCCTCGAGCGAGCATGAATCCTTCCATTGCCTCGCTGAGTTAGGAGTGGACCAGGGCAAGGACTCTCTTTCGGGAGCTGCCCTTGGCGTCTTGGAGATTCTCCAGACGGGCAGCCGCGCCCGTAATGAAGGATCCCATCCCATCCTGTGACATGGAAGACAAAACAACCAGCTGTACAGAGAAGGCTGACTCTTCGGAGACAAGGGAGCTCTCTGCTAAACCTGTAGCTGTGAAGTCGAGTACACCGAGGACGCATGACGGCTTCCGTTTGACACAAGGAGACCATCACACCTTGGCTCTCAGGACGCTCACTTCCTTCAGGATCAAGTTCGACAAGACCTTCGGCGTGGCAAACAAGCACGTAAGGAGCGGCCTGTCTCAGGGATGGCGGAAGAGAGGCGCTAAAACCCCCTGAAGGCGGTCTACGAGCGCA
>BOPN01004739.1:12500-15000 GCA_017312705.2 Penaeus japonicus
TTTGTCATTTATAGGGAAACAACTTCCTCAAGAAGTTTTTTTTCTTATAGATGGTTCTTTAAAAAAAAGCACACATCAATTAAAACAGGAACACAGAAGTTGGTAGTTTATTAGTAAAGGATATAGGCCAAAGGAGCTGCTGCAAGTACTTTCTTTCTCTTTCAAGTAAATTCTTTATTTTTAAGTTTGTGCAAGAAATGTTATAGATGTTAAAGTGTCTTAGATTTCATTGTCTTATAGATTCCATCCATTATTCTCTATGAAAGCATTATTGGAACCTAAAACTATACTGGCATTAGTGAAAATTATCATAACTAGATTTATCTTCAGTATTTATCCTGCAATTTTCCTGGTATATTTCACTCCCTCCTCAGCTATAGTTTGCTAACTTGCCCGAGACAACCACAGATAAACAGTATACATTATAAGTAGACTATCATTACTAACCTTGTTATAGTAAAGATCATAAACAAGGTAATAACTGAAAGAAACATATTTGATAGTTTTAACAAAAGAGTTTTTTAACCCATTGGTTGCGTTATTAAAAAAATGTTTGTGCAGTAGGATGGCTGATTTACATGTCTGGCACGATGCCATCCACGTCTATGACCGACTCTGCTTTTGCAGCAAATCATGCCATCCGCTGCTAATGGGTTAAGAGTTGAGGATGAGATTTTTGTGTCTAAATATGTATGCGCCTTGATATAGGCAATATTTTAGATGGATAGTTGACTTATATTTATCTATGATAGCACTACAAGATTATAAAATGCTAATGTGATAGTTACAAAGAATACATCAAACAACACTGCTAGGCATTTAGAATAATCTGCAAAAAATAAAAGCAAGGCAACAATTGCTTATCAAAGTCTGTAGACCTATGAGTCAAATGATCCTAGGGCCTCAGCTCTAGTAGTGATTGACAAACCTCTACCAAGATAGAGCTTCTAGATCTTTCTGGAGATTATTAGCCAATAAAGTACTAGTCCAAGGTCTCATGCACAAGTATATATGATGGAAGTTTGTTTGCTTTAATATAACTTGAAACACAAGTATCATGACCATGAAATATGGTCATGTTTGAGATAATTACCAAAAGTAGTTTTTCAGAGACGTGTTATATGTTTCTATGCAATTCAGAATGATATTGTGATCACAAGTCAAGAAACAACCAAGCCGCAAGCTCATAGGAATCCTATCCTGCAATATAATGTTTATGTATTATTTTATTGTTTCTAAACATTATATGTTAGGTTATATTGCCTCATTATATTTATTTTTGTTTTGTATAAAATTCTGCTTAATTTACTCACACAACAGTGTTTTTCAGAAATATTTAGAATTTAAAAACAATATGTATGTATCGATAATATTTTTGTAAGTCTTAGCCCCCGGGACTGGCCACATATTAATGATGTCTGATTTTCAGCCTGGACTGAGCACCTCAAAATGTCTGTTTTCTCTGTTATTTGAATCTATGTTTTATTTAAATACCAAAATTTAGTGTTTATTTTACATATATGAATAGATGTGATCAATGAGCTTATCCTATTTTAGTAAGTGATGAGCAATATTCAGAATTAGCATGAAGGTCAGGTGGTGGTGCTTGAAAAGTAGATGGACACTCATAATGCAAAGCACAGAAATCACAGAGTTTAGGAGTTTGGATTCAAGATTTTAAAAAGTGATTTTAAATAACTTTCTGGCATTTTTAGAAATGTTTTTCATGTTACAACATAATTTCCTCTGAACTCAAAGTTAGAAGATACATAAATCACTGATAATAGAGTGGAGTGTATTTAGCTGTGTAAAAAGTCCATCTTTAGTTATAGGTTTCAGGTAGGAGGTTGGCTGTAGCTCTTTTTTATTTAAGGTTCGTACATGAGAATGTTACTGTAATATACAGGTGTAGGATACACTTGACATCATTTTCTTTGTTCAGTAATAGGTACTGGATTCCACTTGCAATTATTATTTGTATTTCATTGCTATATAATCATTTTTTTTGTACAGAAGATTTGGATATTATTTTGAATGTATCTTACATTATTTGATTCACAGTACATTAGTTTCTAAAGTTGTACACATTTAGTTTGCAGATTATTTGATACATGATTTAGGAGTAACACTTTAATTCATAATTTATGTGTCTATAGTAACTATTGTGTTCTGTTTAAAGAACAAACAGTATATGTTGTATCCATGTGTATACTTCAAAAATAGAATTGGGAAAGTAGTTTTAAAGATGTATCAGTTTCTTTTTTTATCAGTATTTCTTTGTATATTCTGTATTATTTTTTGAAATACATGTTGCCAATCATTTTCATTTGTATTGTGTATATATATATTTTTTTCAGTCTGATATCTTTTATATTGTTAACCCATCCACGACGGGGGAATTCTAGCCTTGAATGTCACAATGCCGTGGCGTTCGAATTATTAGGCCTAAATCAATTGAATGGCTGGCACAATACTGTGCCGCCCGGCCACTGGGCTTTTG
>BOPN01004739.1:25000-43190 GCA_017312705.2 Penaeus japonicus
CATGTAACAAGATCTTACAGAACATAGTTATTTTGATATGCCTTTTTTCTTGGACAGAAAAAACATCATTTTTACACTCTCCTAGTCTTAGATACATCAGAAGTATTTATGATTCAATGACTGTACTTTCACTTTAAAAAATGATAAAAGCTGATCATTGTGCTTGTTATTAAATATTTGGATATTTTTTTCATATAGCCTGAAAGAAAGGGAATGAGGTAACCAGATTTTGTCTGTATTGAACTAAATCATCTCTGCCTCAAAGAAGGGGAAAAAAGCACAATGCCTTTCGTCTCTGTACTTTGTGGTAGATGGAACTTGAACTGGATATTTGGTCCGAGTCATCTAAAGCTTCAGAGGAAAGAAAGTTTTCCTATGCTTTCCTTATATAGTTTTGAATATCCTATTCATTAGTTTGTGTGCCCATTCATATAGAGTCAGATTACAAAAATCTAAGCAGTGAACACACAAATATATACATATTTTGCTGTCTTGTCTGGCAAAGGATATTATTAAAGGTTACAACTTTAAACAAAGAAAAGTTTATTCAAACTTCCAAATATTTACATTTCTCTCACCACAACATGAGTATTAGAAGAAAGAACACCCTATGTTAGAATGAAATGCTAAGATGCAGATGATAGACTAAAGAGGGTATATTAATTGAGGACTAGTTTCTTTTCTTGGCACAACCATACATACTTGTTAAGAAAGGAAATTTGCAACTAAAAAGAAATTCACCTACATAGAGAATATGAAATAAAATTAAAAGCATATATGAAAACAAAACCAAGCACCAGGTAATTAAAGGACTCACATTATATAACAATAACCAAGAAAAAAAAAAAAAAAAACATTTCATATGTAGCTAAATAAAAATCAATCCTTTCCATAAGAAATCTGGCAATCTTACATACACTGATGTATATACGACTTGTCCAAACTTCGGCATTACTAAACGGTTATAAACAACATGCCCATTTAAAAGAAAACATGTAAGTACATTTCTCATTTTAATAGCTGAAATACTAATTTTGCATGAAATATATCAAAAAATAAATACCTCCGAATCCGATATAGAGCTTAACATACTGTCTTCATTACCAGATGAGTTGACAGATAAAGTAATCTTATGATACATACAATTATTGCATTAATTCCTTATGCATTTAATGAAGCAGAACCAGCACTAAATCACAATGTGACAGAAAAAGGAAGGCACAGAATGCTGCTTCATTACCTTAAAACACAATATTAAAGATAGAAATAATAATAATAATAATAATAAGTCACAGGGAATACAAGAGAAAAAAGAGGGGCATAATAGCAAGAGCTGGAGAGCCCCTAGATACTTTCTACAAACTGTGTGCTTGAGGACACAGTATTCTCCTGATCCGTCAACTGTGTGAGGATCAGCTGGTGGTTCTTGTTGTACTCTTCCTCAACGTTCCTGCACTGTTTGGCTTGGATGAGTCCACGAGGGGTCTTACTAGCAGTGGTGTTCTGGACGGAGGCAAGTGGCCGCCTTGGCTGAGACCAGATGTAAATGCATTTGTTTATTTCTTCACATAATTACAAAAGACTTTTTTCTCTTATGTCTAAACTTACACAGTAGTAAAGTATAAGCTATGACTTTATAAGACATTTGTAAAGCATGGACTTCTACTTAGGTTCAGGAGTTCTTTGATAAATCACTATTTACATGCACAAAGAAAAGTGATATTCAAACAATATTTTGAACACCTAAAATGTTAGTTTGAAGTGTATGACAAAAGTATAAATAAATTACAATCCTCTTTTGGCTCTCAATAGCTTCTACTGAGAAGGCAAACAGTTATATACATTTATACATATACATACATACAAATATATATATATATATATATATATATATATATATATATATATATATATATATATTATAATCAGACATTTTACAAATGTACTCTTAAGTAGTAAGTTGCATACTAATTCATTTACTTGATAAAGCAGAAAAATGTTGCAGTGTATACTACTGTAATATCAATTCCATCTCAATAAATTTCAAATAACCATAAGTAAACTTATATTTTTCCTTTTATAAAAAAAAAAAAAAAAAAAAAAAAAAAAAAAACATACTAATATCTCAAAGTGAAGTAATTTCTAGATATAAAGCCTATACCCTTGTTTATATCACCTGAAATAACATTTTTAGAGTAAAATATGCATAATGAAGTTAGGCCTACATCTGACAATATGTAACAACAACAATAATATATCTGTAAAACAACAAATCTCATTTCTCACATTTAGCATGGATGAAAATAAATAACAGTCTACCTTAAGAAAAATAAAAATGAAGCTAAAGCCCTACAAACACCATAAACTTGGTAGAATTCAGGTGGGAAGAGGAAACCCTCTAATTTCCCTCACTCATGCACTTTCATACCTTATCTGAAGATCCCTCATCAATAAAGAGTTTTTTAACAAGGGTGTTCTCTTGATCTTTCTTGCAGTTTTCATCTCCTTCTTCTACCTCTTGGTCTTTGTTCTCATCTTCCTCCTTGTTTTCTTTCTCAGGTTGTGTGTCCTCAAAGACTGTATTGTTGAAATAAGGAACAAGTTATTAACAACAATGAGAAGAAAATAAAGTCACACATACTGTTTATACCAGACAAATATAAATCTTATGGCACAATGGCTGAGCACAAAGATGTAATAGATGCAACAAACCATGAACTTTGTCTTCCAAAGGTGTTCTTGGCACTTTAGTTGTAGGTGATCTTGGGTCCTGATCTTCACAGTCTTCCATGTTATCAGGTTTATTTTCAGAGTCAAGTTGGGCAAGCTTGGATGGTTTTAGGGCAATATTTCGACGACGAGTCTCATTAGTTTCTATAACAATGGGTGTGCGGCTGACCTGAAATCAAAATTTTGCTTACATCTTTTTTCTTTACTCATTAAATTACTCTCTCAACTTCCTTTCTGAAGTGATAGGTAATAAATAAAAAATAATGAGAGAGGGAGAAAAAAAAAGTAGTGAAATAATGACAGCAAATATCTGTTTCTGGATTTGGTTGGCATATTCCATTTTAAGGAAAAATGATGAAACACACACAACTAACCTCAACATTTGGAGATCGAGGATCAAGTTTCAAAACTCTGACTACTTTTCCATCTCTGGGTGTTGAATCAGAACTACTGGCACCAGGGGTGTCTGAGACCTAGGACAAAAGCATTTAAGTCACTTAATATAAAATATACACTAGCCACCAGAAGCATCTGTGTCTGTCAGTGCTCTAGAAAAGTTGTACATAATTACTGGAAAGTTAGCCCTTCAGATCTCCCTGTGATTCAAATAAGGAACTAGACCATATTCCTTCTTAAAAGAATATACCTCTTTACAAGAGTAATGAAGGTGTAAAAGCCACAATAATTGCTTAATGTTGCACCACAACCTCAAGTTGTAGGGCTTTTATTACAAGCCACAGTAACTTTCAAGTGAATTTAAAAGAACACAGGTGTGATAAAAAAATAACCTATTCTAGAAGTTGTTGTGGTTGTCTTCCCAACATTTACTGAAACATAAATTAGAAAGCTCTCTCATAGTATACTTAAGCAAATATTGGGTTCTTACAGCAATCGGTGTTCTTGTGATGTCATCTGATGGTGAGCGAGGGTCAAAGGGTAAAACTTGTGACTTGGGCGTTTCTTGTGACTTTGTAGGCTTCAAAAGCTCTTCTAGATTTTTGCTTGCAAAGTTACCCATTGTTGCTCCTCAGTCTGGAATAAAAAAATATGGTTTTCACATTTTCATTAAGTATTAGAAAATGTAACATATCCAAATCATGATATGTTACATGATTTCAGTAAAGTACTCCAAACCTCACATGCCTGAACTGGACACTGAAACTTTTACTGCATGATTCTTAAACCATTAGCTCTTATCTAGGAGCCAGTATGGAAAGCATGGCAGCTGAGATTTATTTTTCAGTTGCTCATTGCACACCTATATGATTTAAATACAACCATCATTTGAAAAGGATGTGTTCAATAAATCAGGGTATGGCATTTTATGTAGCTGCATGATAAGTGTTCTTGATGTTCTTGGTCTTCTTTGGAAGACTTAGTTCTAACTTAAGAATTTTGAAAAGAAAGTGTATACTTGAAGTGTACATTCATTAACCATTACACATTGCACACTGAATATAATCTATGACCACTCCCCCTATACCCCACAATGTGAGCCTGGATAGTAGAGGAGGGCATGAAGTCACTGAGGTAAGTAGCGCAAAGTGCATTGAAAAAGAATTTTATAAACAAAACTGCTTTGTGGCATTTACAAATGAAGTGCTTGTGAATATTTGCCCATTATCCCATTATGATATATGTTTGCTGATTTGGAAGAGCATATAAGAGCATATTTGCTGGTAGCAATCTTTTTCTAATATGATAAGATGAAAATTCTCTCATAGAAAACTGTGTGCTTACCTAAGGGATTTAAAAATCAATTGTTTAAATCATAATTCCAGGATAAATATAAAAATCTTTACAACACCTTCTTTAACCCATTAGCAGCGGATGGCATGATTTGCTGCAAAGGCAGAGGCGGTCATAGACGCGGATGGCACCGTGTCAGACAATGTAAACCATCCATCCTACTGCACAAATATTTATTTAATACTGTGACCAATGGGTTAATTAGCTGACACTTATAAAGTAACCTCCACTTGCTAGAATATTCTGCTGCAACTGATAAGAAAAATATGGTAAATTTTCCAAGTAATGCCACATTATGAAATACCATAAAAGTGATATTGATGGATTCCTCTCAACCTCTACTATTCATATATAGTGGAAATAATGCGCGATTCCACCCCTGGACTCTTTTTTAAGGCACTTCGTGCTACCTTGTCTTACTTCAGGGCATATTTCGTTTGCAAAATCTTAACCCAATTACCTACCTAACTTTGCCTAGTTTTGAATTAAGCCCTAGCCAATGGGGGGGCTTTGCCCACCTGGACCCCCCCTTTTTAGGGCACTTCATGCAACATACCTTGTGCAAAATACCTCGAAAACCACCATCCTCGCCCTGAAATTCAAACATGACTGTGTTTATATATTTATGGCTAGAGACAAGCTGTGTACTAGAAACCCCCAATGAATTACCTGCATGAGCTGTTATGTTCTCTCAATAGATGGCGCAATATTCCCAATTGTGTACAGTATAATTATAGAGTGCCCTCTATTGAGTGGTCAAGTCATTATCGGTCCTAGTTTCCTATCCTGAGGAATATATGAGACAAAGATTCAGTTGCTGTCATCACGGCGCAGTGTGAAGGTTATTCGTAGTCGCGGCATTTTCATCTACAGAACTAATTACACATCATAAGTATCACGAAGTGCCCTGAATAGGGGAGGTCCACAGGGGGGTGTAGCTCCCTCTTGGCAAAGGCTGACTTCAAAATTAGGCAAAGTGAGGTAGGTAATTGGTTAAGCTTTTGCATACAAAATATGTACCAAAGTAGCACGAGGTAGCATGAAGTGCCTTAACCCTCTCTGGACGGGTGGTACACCACGGGTACCGCGCATTAAAGGCCCGTTCGCTGGGTGCTGTCATACGGCGTCTTTTATTTAATTGATTTAGGCCTATGCGTTCGAGAACCCCAGCATTGTAACATGCAAGGCTGGAATGCCCCCGGCATGAATGGGTTAAAAGGGGGTGAAGCCCCCCCTTGGCTAGGGCTAACTTCAAAACTAGGCAAGGTTAGGTAAGTAATTGGGTTAAGATTTTGCAAACGAAATACGGCCGGAATTCATATTATACCCCACAATTTCCCTGATCTACTTCATGCCCTCCCCTACTATCGGGACCCAGATTGTGGGGTCCAGGGGTGGAATTGCACATTATTTCCAGTATATATGAATAGTAGAGGTGGAGAGGAATCCATCGATACCACTTTTGTGGTATTTCGTAACGCGGCGTTGTTCGGAAAATTTACCAAAAATATGGAGACTAGACTAATATCAGTTAACTAATTATCCTCAACCATAGCTCATGTAATGGTATAATTTTGTTCTCTCATGTTCTATCAATAATTTATTACTTTGTGCAGACAGACTGCAAACCTACTCGTCAAATATCTATCTATTCAACAAAGATCAAACCGTGCTACTAACGGATAGGTAAGGAATTCACCTCAGCAATTTTCTCTGCACTATGCACATCACACGAACACGTTCTTCAACAATCATACCTTGAAAATCTTCACAATCACAGCCACTTTCTTTCCTCCTCATTATCTCACTTACTAAAGTAACTTTCGCTACCAAATAAGAAGCTGTTACCTTATTAAGAAGAACTGAATTTCACAATTTCTCGAATAAGGCTCCGCTCGGTGCTGCTACGTTCAGTTTGAAAAATGTAAACACAGGATGTTCCAATGACGTCACAAAGGCTCAGCCAATCAGAGCAAGATATGGAATTCAACGTTTGGAAGCAAACTGGTTGAAAGAAATTAAATTGCAATTTTATTTGACTATGTGAAGGATTGGCTT
The DNA here is from genome assembly GCA_017312705.2 of Penaeus japonicus. NCBI lineage: Eukaryota > Metazoa > Arthropoda > Malacostraca > Decapoda > Penaeidae > Penaeus > Penaeus japonicus. Next base: position 31,538 of record BOPN01004739.1, read on the forward strand.
TATTTTCGTGAATCATATATATCGTTATATTGTATTGTTTGTTATATGATGTTGGTATGTTTTGTTTTACATTAATTACACTTATAAATTGTTGCTATATAAAGCTCATAAAGAGTATCTTATTTTCAAAATTTATCTCCTTCTTGTTCATATATATCATTAAAACGACAGAAAATGGGATAAAGTTAAATAATGAAATTCTGAGTAGAAAAGGTACGAGAATGGATCTTAGATAGACTAGCAGCAAAGGGAGATCCTCTGCTTCACAACCCGAGTCTAAATCTGCGGTTCTCCAGCAGCAGAAGATCAGCTGCTGAGCCGATGGGGAAATAGTCAATGTTTCGTCATATTATATTTATTGGCTAAATAACTATGCAAAAACTTGTGAAAGGAAGATTCGGGTGAGTTAGTTAGTAACACTTGCATAGTTAGACTAAATGTGACAGCATTTTTTAATTTTTATTTTGAAGATAAATGATTTGCCGATTAATAGCACCATAAGTCTCCATAAAAGGAGGGATTGCAACAATTTTGATTGTAATAAGCCTCAGATGAGTAGTTAATATGGGAAAAATGAATAGCACTCTTTACTGGGCCTGTCATGACGTCCTAAGTAAATTTTAGCGAAAAGCCGACTCGAGTTTCAATGCAAATTTCCTTGTTTTGATTTAATAATTAGATCTGGGAAATCCATTAACCAATAAGTAATATGTAAAATGTTATTGAAAGATACTTGAGTTATGTACTAAGGCCAACAGGGAAGTATTAAATGAAACTATAAGTTCAATATATATTTGGTATTTTTTTATTCTGTGCTTCATTGCTGAGGCTCAGATTCTTTGGTCCTCAGAGGACTCCCACAGCAATCAGCGCAGCATTTACATAAACATGTTGCTTGAGATGGCTATAGAAAGCCTCAGCACTTCAAATTCTTGGCAGAGTAAGACAAGTGTGCAGAAAAGTTGAAAGAGACAGGAAGAACGCGTGGCCAGACACTGAGGCCTAATTTAAATTTGCACAGATAGAAGTCTATCAAAGTTTGGTCTGTGTGTGGACCACTTTCCCTGCACTAGACCTAATGTCACATTCTGGCTAGTTGGTACCCAGACACAGGCTAGCAAACTTCCATGAAGTATATTCTGGCAAGATGGAGCTTTTAGATCTCAGTAATGATTTATTGACTAGTTTCTCAGCATGTATGTGTTCGATGTTTGTAGCAATCATGCACAATGCATAACCATTATGTTAGTCCTCAGATTGGAGGCCATCCACTGCAGAACAGAACAAGTCATATTTTTTAAAGCCAGTGGAGGTGTCATCTAAACATCAGGCAGCATAAAGATTGATAAACCCAGCATTGGAATTGTGCATTTGACAGGAATAGAGGCCTAGCAGGACCTTCTTGAGCAATCCCTGGAAAAGCCAAATTTAGGAATTGCAATCCAGGCCCGTGAGAGATATGAAATTATTTCTGAATTTGATAAAGTAGTAGGTAAGGGTGAGGATAGAATAAGGAAGGACAGACTAGGGTATGTAGAATGGTCAAGGCTGCCATTCCTCAGACCATGATGGCATGAGAGGGACTACCTCACTAAAAGTGTTTGGTCCACTTTTTAGAACTTAAATTTGTTTAGTTTTAAAAAAACTCATTAATATTGACTGATTAAGTATTCAAGTTATGTAGATTCTTGGGTTATACATTTAAAGATATGATATGTGTAATTTATTGCCCTGTGATAAGTGATAAATTATATTTTTTCAGGTACATAATAAGAGTTGTGGGAGTTAGCCAATCAAGATGGGCGCGGCAGGTGCTCACTACGCGTCAAGATGGCGACCAGGTAAGAAGATTGAAGCACAAATATAAAGAGTCTTTCCACAGTGAATGTGTCCATAAACTATTTTGAATGTAAAGATCACTTGTCAACTCACTCATGGAAGGCAGTTGAATTATTTTTTGGAAAATTAAGTTCTAGTTAAAAAATACAGATAATGAATGAATTCTAAGACATTTATTCTTCTGAGGCATAGGTGTCACAAATGGAAGTATTTTCTTTATAAAATGTGTATACAGTGTTTAAAGCTCCCTGGTAATTTATCTTTACATAAGGAACTAACTAGCTTACTGCCATTGGAATGGAAGGTGGAGGTTAACTTTTTTTTTCTGGAATCACATGAATGCCTCTATTATTAGGCTTATCTGTTTTATTCCTTTATTATCTTGTATTTATAGTAAATGAGTCATTGAAAAAAAGTCAGAATCCACATATCTGCCTATGCCAATTGACTCTGTAATAAGACTAAGACTGTTATTAAGTTCTCTCCCTGAGTGAGATGATTTGTTTTCCCATCTTTCAATTTTTCAAATAAAGATATTTCATAGTATGGGACCCTGTGAAAAATCAATGCAAAATCAATTGAATACCAGCTGGCAGGCTTCAGTTCTCAATGCAAACTGCCAGTTGGTTGTTTGAATTCCATAGAAGGATTCATTGATATTTTAGAATAACATGAATCTGCAATTTATTTTATGCATATCTGAATAATTCAATTAATTAGAAAAGTAGATGGTAATATTTAGTTTTATGGACCCATAGCAGACGGGTGTCATGATATACACAGTGGCTGTGATTAGGACTAAATGACAGGAGTCAATGCATACATGACACAACATTGAGAACTGCTCACAGTCATGAAGTGCCATTGGCATCAGGAATCGCCCATCCTAACTGTCAGTTAGCTCATTTGGCACCTCATTCATAGTGGGTTAAGTTTAGTGTTTTGATTAGGTCTTGATGGAGTGTTGGAAAATTGAAAAGCAAACACCCAAAATTGATACATTATAACTGTGCCATGAATATAACCCTGATTATTAGTACATATACAAACTAGGAAAAGAAAGTTTATGAAATGATAGAGATGTTGTAACTATTGTTTTTTTATCATAGCCCTTATCATGACAAAAATTTTCGAATCATCATTATTATATATTGCTGTGTACTTTTTCAGATTCAATTTCAACATACATTTTATTTTCTAGGTCAAAACTGTGGTTGTTCCAATCATACGTCACTACTCCTCTCTGCGACCCCTGAGGGGAGACCTTTTGAAGCTCCCTGGACCTAACTATGGCATTCCTTCCCGAGGGATTGGCATGATCATTGCCAGGGTGCTTCGCGGGGCTCTCAAGATACGCTACCTGCTGCTTGGTGGTACCATTGCAGGTGGCAGTGCCCTGGCTAAGGTGAGAGGTTCTCTTCTTCTTTCATCTTCTCCTTTTTAGAGATTCTGACTTCATAATGTAACTTTGATATGAAAATTGCTATATGCTAGACTATTTGTAGTGCATCTAGTAATTCTTTTGAATAGTTTTTTAGCACAGTTTATTTGCACATGGGAAAATATTGAATTTCATTATTTATTGATGTTAAAAATGTATTGACATAAAGGGAAATAAAAATCAAGGAAAGTATTTATCCTCTAATTACAAAAGTTCTTCAGGCTGAAAAAATATTTGCATATATCTGTTATGAATCAGACCAATATCATTTCATACTTATAAAGAAGTTTTGAACAATTATGATAACTCCATTAGGTTTCTCTCATTCTGCCATTGATTTACTCCCCAGACTTACGAGGAATGGAAGGAGGCCCTGCCAGACGCAAAATTCCTGGAGGACCTCATGCCATCTCAGGAGGAGCTGGACGCCATCAGGACAGCTCTCATTTCGTACAGGGACAAGATCAAGGATTCTGTCCCAGATTTTACACTTGGTAATTATAGCAATTGTCTTTTTATTTAGTATTGCTATTAGGTTTGTTTATTTTTATTCATATTTAAAAGTTTATTTTATATGAAGATCATGAAAATGGTTATGAACTGAGTTTTATTTGTTATTTTATTATAACCAATATTATTGTTTCTTCCACCTTTATTATAATTTTTATTCCATTACCTATCTCATCCAGATAATCTTACACATTGGTTTCATTGCATGAATACTTCTTTTCCCAGATCCAAAACTAAAGGAGCTTGGGGAGTCAAAGTACGACCAACTAATGCTGTGGTTCAAGGAGCGGCTCGACGATGCAATCAAGGCAGCGGAAGAGGAAAAATCGGAAGGCACAGGATTATTCACGGATGGTAAGGAAGAGGATGGTATGTGTTGTTTACTAATATTCTTGATGATGCAGCACTGATAGATATGTGTTTTTACTTTTTTGCGGTTTTGAATATTTTGCTGCATTTTTCAGACTATTTCTGTTTCTTTTTAATATTCTTTATTCTCAAATTTTCCCTTTTCCTCTCTTTTTTTCCGTCTCACTCTTCTTTTTGTTTTATATAAAGGCTTGAATGTGATATTGCTAATGATGAATGGTATACTGTTACTACAGTCAAGTTTTGAGGATCATAATTGTTAGAAATTGGTATATTCAATGTTTAATTACATATTTGTACTGTTACAATACAGTGAAATTTAAGATTTTGTCACTTGCCATTAATAATAAAAAAGGAAGATTGCTCCCTGATGTTAATATGCATTGTAGAATCCACTGCACTTAATCTGTTGCAATTAAGCTATTAAGTGAGTGAATAGAAAATGTTGATCTTCCATGATACTTTTTTGTGAAGAAAAATATAGTTCTGTACAAATGCTTAAGAGAAAATGATGTGATTATTAATTAACAAATATAAAAGACATACTGGGATTTGATACAAAATGTTCCTAAAATACTGATGAGAATATATACTGAAATGTTTGTAGGAAACTCATGTTATATCTTTTAATAGTGAATGGATTTAAATACAGCTAATTTTATTTTAGTAATATTTTGTTTACATGTATGTTAATCATCCTTGCCATTTTTTCTTGTAGATAGATAGGAATGTATATTTATATTTTCACCCCCATTGACTTTGATAGGTGACTATACTGTTATACAACATGCTGTAGTAGTATTTATTTTTAGTATATCTACTTGTTCTGCCAGCTCAACCTGAAATAACTGGGCTATGTTTGTGAGTGTTTTCTTTGGATACAATTTTACCTATATGGGATTGTATGTGTGTATGTATGAATGTTTATTTGTCTTTTAAATAAATTTGGTTGAAAAAAAGTAAAAATCAGGTGTAAAACCAGTGTGTGTGCATCTAGTCTCCCAAGAAGTGTTTTGAATTCCATTACCTGCAAGCTGAGGTTGCTGGCCCCTGTTGCTTAATGCTTATGTCATTAACCCCCTCATGTACCCTGCTGTCAATCCTAACACGAAACATGTCAATTTCTACCATGATTTACGGTTTGTTCTCATTCTCCCTCCAGGCGAGTTCCTTACCTTGTCCGGGATGGCTAATTCCCTCACGCCATTGTTGAAAGGTGTGTAGAATACAAGATGGAAGAGGCCAGTTGGCTGCCAACTAGATTAGTTTTTTCTTTTGTTTTTATTCTCTCTGTTCAGATCCTGTTTTTATCATTCTTTTTATTATTATTGTTATAATTAAGATTGCTATTTTCTTTTTTTAAGGGCAGTAGCAGTTGTCACCAGGTTGTTAAAAGCATGATGTCTACCTTGTGTCATATTACTAATCTGTAACAGGCTAATTATTTTGTTGAGGAAACAAAAAAATTTGGGGAAGGTATATTTCTGCAACTGTAGTGGGATTGCTTTGACCAAGAAAATGGTTTGGCTAAGGCAATGTACTTGCTCTTACGTTATCTTATGTTTGTTCTTGGCTTCATTTACTTATTTATTTATATATTCTCTATTTCATTTGGTTTTGTTTTTAGCCTTCTTTTCAATACAAACCTCAGCGCTGTCCTTTATTTAAACTATATTCTTGGTGATTGGCCTTCTGCTGCAAATTATACGTGTGAATAAAAGGGGACTCCAACCTTGTGCTTCCAGTCTTGCATTCTGCACACTCATTCTTTTTTGTGACGAGTAAAACAAACCTCCCTTCAAGACACATAGGTCTTTTGACTCAGTGAAATGTTGAATGACAGTAGAGATGCTAATTGCCATGCTTGAGTGTGTTTTAATCCACAATAGTTGTGAAGAACTTTAAGGGATTTTTTTTTCTCCATTTTTGTTTGTTTTCTTATTTATCTGCTAGTGAAAATATGTTCTTTATTCCACTTTATCTGGTGTGAGTTTTTTGTCTTGTTTGTATTGCTCAATAGTTCCAGATCATTTTTTTGCAAATGAGGGAAAAAAGAAGAATATCCTAAGTATGCCAAATGATACTTTTTGAGATATAAGGTATGAAATTAATTACCTATAAGGAAAATATCAGGCTGGTGTCTAACAATTAAATCTTGTTTCAGACTTCTCCTCAGATCTTAAACAGCACGCCATTTCCTTCTCAGCAATGGGATCAGCTGCAGAGAAAGAACGAGAGAAAGCAGGTAATGTAACCATACCTCATGGTTTGCAGTTATTTTCATCATCCTCTTTTTAAGTATGATGGTGGGTTTTTAGATACTCATTACTATGCACGATTGCATAGATATATTCACTCTTACAGTTCTGATGTATATATTTTGGAAAGAATATGCTAATGTTCATCTAGCTGCAATATATTGAGCTATGTTAATTAAGTAGATATAGGGTATTATTTTTTTTTATGACAATCAAAGTCTTAGTAAAGTTTTATTGAATTATTTTTCTTAAATTTCTAAGTATTATTTATAGATAATGTTCACAATTGTCTGCACCTCAGTTGTGCTTTACAGAAAGTGCACATTATATCCATTTCATGGAACTGTATATATATTTTTTCTCTTGCAATTTTTTATTTCCTTATATAAATCAAGGTTGCCCGTCTCATCTCCTGTTTTCCCCACATCCATTTCATATCAGAGCTCAAACAAATAAAGTAATCTGGGGATTATTCTCCTAGTCATTATATTGATGAAGGTAAATATTCCTGTCCAGAAGAAAAATGTGAATTCATTTGCAAACCAGTAATGCCAGTTAACCCACTCACGCCGGATGACGTGCTGACACGTTTCGTGGTTTTCGCGTCAGACACCGCCGACGAGATATCTGGCCAAGGCCGGCGCTCGGGGTGAGCGAGCGGGCAGCCCAGGCTCGCGGCCCGTGCGCCCGAGAATCTCGAAGCGTTCGGATGATGCGTTCGAAAACCTCGGTATAGGGACCGTGCAAAGCCGGAATGGCCCCAGCGTGAATGGGTTAACCAAGTGCTATAATCATATGCCCATTAATCATATGCCCATTGGCTCTAAATGGTCGAAACGCCAGGATATTTCAAACGTATAAGCCTAACACTTTGTGATTCTTGCCTGCACTGGCTGTGGCCAAGCGTTATACGCCAGGATAGCCATGACGAAATATCTTGTCCCCGTCGGCTGACCCTGCCACCACTTGACGTGATATCTTGTCACCATTTGCACTGGTTGACTTGCTATCCCATTCAGTGGATTTTAGGTGAGACGGCGGTGACAAAGTATTTAGTCAAGGCCAGCGCGCTGGGTGATTGGGCACACAGCGTTCGCTCGTGGCTAGTGTGCCTGAGAATCCCGAGGCGTTAGGCTTATGCGTGTGAATACCCAGGTATTCCGACCACTTAGAGCCGAAATAGCTTCGTGAATGGGTTAACCCATTCACGCTGTGGTTATTGTACTGTACGCCCGCTCACCCGGCGTGCTGGTCTTGACTAAATATCTCATCTCCGGTGTCTGACCCAAAAACCACTGAATGTGATAGCAAGTCAACCGGCGTGAATAGGTTAAGGAAGTTAACCAAGATAAAAAATGTTCTTAGACATATTATGATTTATGGATGTATATGTCAGATATTGATGGACAATTTATTTATGTGTGTGTAAATGGTTTGCAAATATGAGTCTTGTTTTGACCCCTGACCTGTATTTTCTATAATGTGATGAAGGTAACAGGATAATTTTTATGTCTAAATTATTTATAGTATGGTCAGCATCTATATTCAATTCAAGCATTGATATTGTTAATTGAGCATTTCCATCCCTTTGTTGTAATATTTGGTCAATGCTTAACCTGCTGCCAATGGGGCTGTTTTAGCGCCAAATGGTCAAAACGCTGGGATGTTTCAAACGCGTAAGCCTAACCCCTTGGGCTATTTGCACAATGTGCCAATCACCTGGGACTGGGTGATATCTTGTCACCCAGCATTAACAGGTTAATTGACTGTTAGTTTTGGCTGAATAATGTTAGCCAAAAGGATAGAATGTGTATTGACCCCTCACCCCCAAAAGATAATGAATAGATAAGTAATGATAATGATAATGAAAGTGATAATAGAGAAAGTAGTTATGATAATGTTTTTAACCCATTCACGCCGGGGCGGAATTTCGCCTACTCCCGATAACGCCGGGAAGATTTCAAGCGCGCAACCGTTCGTGCCGGGGTGTTTTCCCGCTGCGCGCGGTCGCTCTGACGCTCGCAGAGCGTTTTTCACCCACCCTATCCTTATGGTTTGCGTGATTGCGTCTAAAGTGTAATCATGTGTAGAAAGTAGTGCTATGTTCAGAGGATGTATATCAGTCGAAAAAGATGTTATAGCACTGTTTTTTTAGTGTTATTCTATTGAACTTTTTCCATATTCTTTACTCCTATGTTGTAATACCAATGGGAAGTGGAAGCATTCTTCTAGTGAGGTAACAAACATAGTTTTTTTTTTCAATTTTTTTTTTCTTCCTAAACGAAAAGAAAGAGAATATGAACAACCATACATGTGCATACAAGTGAATGCAAGTAACAGCAATGTTTTTTCAAGTGTCATTTTCTTTTAGTGGGGCAACAAAAAGATGTTATATAATTTTTTTTTTTTTTTTTTTTTTTATTCCTCGGCCAATTACAATTGATTTTACGATAGTCTTTCGACTCAGATCATCATATTCAACAAATCAGAAACAGAAATCACCATGCCGTAATCAAGATTACGTATGTACCTGAGACGTCATTCATATTACGTTATATCCCATTTTCTACTATTTAGAAGGATAAACTAAAGTAGCTAAGACAAATCAAGTATGAAAATCGAATTGTACTAAGAATAATCTATCATTCTAATGCGGACGTTTCAGCACGTCGCTACTGGCCTCCCGGCGCGCGGGCCGAAAATGTAGCACGTGCCAGGACGTCACCCGGGTCCGGGGCTTTTTTCGACCACGTGTCAGCACGTCAACCGGCGCGAATGGGTTAACAATAAAATATGACAGAATGGGGAGGGAAGAAGAATCCATTTATGTATACTTTCTCCTATTTCTTTTTTCTTTTCTTTTATTGCCAAGTAATACAGAGTGCTTCTGCAATTTGATGTTTTAACCTTTAGAATAAGCTTAGATGTTCCTTTATCCAATTTGCTGTATAATTGATGAATTATTGTTCATCTTCTTAGGTCTTCTTTATGCACAAAGCTTTTTAGTACAGTTGACTAATAAAAAATAAGCAATTCTCTGAATGCACTTGCTTTTTTCATGAATAATGCATAGTGACTTCCTTTGTTAAATTTCAAGTCTCAAATTGTATAACTCAATTATCATAAAAAAGCTCATGACAGTAATTAAAACCAAAACCAGAATAGTTGCATATCATGTCCTTTGGACACCCAGCATCCAAGGAGTAAAGAAAGAAACTGTTTTTACAGATTGTTCTCTTTTCCACTAGTCTTGATTCTCTTCTGTCATGAAAGGAAATGAATGTGAAAGAGTGAAAAAGAGGATCTGAGTTAGTAGAGTAATTGGTGAGTAAGTCCAACAATTGCTAAAGAAAGAATGAGACATATTATGACCAAGTCACAAAGCTGGTGACAGGAAGTGGGCAAGGTTGTATGTCAAAGTAACATTGGTTGACAAAACAAAAAACTAAGAATAATTGATAAAATACTTTCTTTTAGATCTCTGTTCGGTGATTGTATTTTGGGTATAGATAGGAAGGATCAATATTTTTGGCTTCCATTGTTTATTCCTCAAATCATACCTTCATACAGATTCTGAAGACATTAAGGATTTAGATTCACTTTACTGAAGATAGATGATATATGTGTATATATATATATAGCATGATATACTTTTAGGGTTTATGCAAGGATGCTTCCTCTCTGTTTTGGTTGCATGATTGTATCTTTTTATTTCATATATGTCATATGTTATGCATAATCTTGAGAAGGTGTTTGTTCTGTGATATTTTATTACATGTGTATAAGTATTTTTTTCTTGTTTTTATTTAATAATTGGTTGACTTATTTGTTTTCTTTTTTTTTCTTGTTTTTTTCTTTTCTTTTCTTACACAGAATTGACTTCCCCAGTATTTTATGATTTAGATATTCTTTCTCTTTACAATCTTTTGTTAATCTGTATCAAAGAATTTCAGTGATAATCTCTTGATCTCCATCTTAGATTTTGTCAAGTATTGGTCTCATTTGATTGTTATCATTTACTTTTCTTTTAGAGTTAACATCCATTAACCAAGTAATTTAAAGTTTGCACTTGGTATGATCAACATGTTGTGTAAGCCCTAGCGAATGTTTTCTCTTGCATCTCTTGTTCTATGTAGAAACTTCACAAAATCTTTAAAAAGTATTTTCTTTTCAAACTTTGTCTTAGCATGAGAAAAATTGAAGACCGTTCAATCAATCAATGAGACAGAGAAGGAAAGAACACATGTTAAAAAAAGTAACGATAAAAGACTTTTAAGACAAACAAGCCATTAGATTAGGATGGAAAAAAAAAAAAAATCAAAGGCCCATTTTAAATAAAGTTTTCTCAACCTTCTGATGCCTTGACCTGGCCCGTTACAAAACCTTGCAGAGCTCCTTCGCCTGAGACTGTCTCAGATTGAAGTGGAACTGCAGGAAAAGACCAAAGAACTTTCCAATGTTACTCGTGAGAATGCAGATCTCAGAGGGAAAGTTGAAGCCAATGGTTAGTCCTCCTTTGTCGGATATATTAGTAATGCGACTGGATAGGCTCTTAATACTGCTTGCAGATTAACTGTTTTTGGGGGGCAATAATTATTTTTGGTCTTGTTCTGTTGTATGAGACAAAGTTCTAATGATTCTGCATTATTCATAAACTAATCATTAGTGTGTGGGAGGTGCTGTTTGTACTTTAGGTTACATGTTTGCTTTTGTTAATTCACAGATAACACTGCTTTGTTTCAGCATGTATGGTGTCTGTCTAATGTAGTAAGTTGTAGTAGAGAGTAAAGATAGTCACCACATCATAAATGCTGGTGAATCTAATTTTTCCTGCATAAATGTTGACTTTATATTCATTACTTTTCTTTATTTATGGTTTTGTAGATGTAGTGAATCAGACATTCCCTCACCTATGATGCTTATTGTAGAGATTTAAGGGGACAGAGCTTTGTAGAATTAGACAGAGAGATGGGTTTCATGTTTATCGTGCTAGCACCAGAGTGTACTAGAGAGTGAAAACAATGAAAAAAGAATGGTGATATGATAATTTCAAGCAAATATGATTGTCACATGTTTTGGCTTTACAATAAGTTTGATTGGTAAATGGAATAGAAGAGGTGACTCCTTAAAATTACATACATATAGACAGACATGTACACATACATACTCACATACATTCACACATACCACAGGACCACACACACCACAGCACCATATATATATATATATATATATA
>BOPN01004739.1:45901-50901 GCA_017312705.2 Penaeus japonicus
CGAATCCGACCGTGGGTTACATCGAAATATATATATATATATATATATATATATATATATATGTGTATTATACATACATTTTTACAAGTGCCACATTCTCCCTAGGCAAGAATATTCCCCCGTGGTGCTGGTGAGATGATGACGCGTGCACCTGTCATGGTAACACTCAGTGAGGGACCATATCATATCGCCTCCTTCAAGGACTCTACCAGAGAATTTGATCTCACCAAGGAATCAGAACTCAGTGAATTGAGGAAGGAGGTAGGAAAGCATGTGCCTTGATAAGATTGTTATAACCTATAAAAGGCGTAAAAATTAAATTAGATATTTTTTTTATTCATATTCATTCATTTTTGTTAACAGGTAGAGCTGAGGATGCGTAATAGTGTCCGATTGGGCCGCACAGTCAGCCATGAAGTTATCTCCATGACAGTAAAAGGCCCGGGACTACAGAGGATGGTGCTTGTTGACCTACCAGGGATCATAAGTGTAAGTATTTGATATAAGTGGAAGAAAGTGTGTGAACTGAAGCTGATGCTCTAATCATACAGATCCCTTAGAATCTAAGTAATTTATTCTGTGTTATAAAAACAGTTATGTCTAGACAAGTCTTTTAGTGAAAGAAAGACGAAGAAACTTACAAGATGTGTATTATACATGTGTAACTGTAACTTCATACACTTCTACATTTTCTTGATCATTATCTTTAGCTTCAGATTTAGCTTCAGCTTCTAATCAAAGACTTATCCAACACTTCAGTGTAGGTAATGTAGCCTGCTCTTGCAAGGGTTTCTTAAGAAATTGTTTGATTCTTTTTTCTTCTAGACTGTAACAACAGACATGGCCTCAGATACCCGCGAGGCCATTCGTAGCATCTCAGAACAGTACATGTCTAACCCAAATGCCATCATCCTGTGCATCCAAGATGGATCAGTTGATGCCGAGCGATCCAATGTCACAGATCTCGTCAGTCAAATGGACCCACAGGGCAAGAGGACTATTTTTGTGTTGACCAAGGTTGATTTGGCTGAAGAAAACCTGACCAATCCAGATAGAGTGAGTAAATGGGCGGTTTTGCATATATTTTCCTTACTGTGTAAAATTAAGTACACGAATATGTGATATTCATTAAATTTACATTTGATTTTTCATTTTTTCCTTGTTATATATATATGTGTGTGTGTGTGTGTGTGTGTGTGTGTGTGTGTGTGTGTGTGTGTGTGTGTGTGTGTGTGTGTGTTTGTTTTAACCCTTCCATGACGGGCATTTTTTGTGGGATCGAATCACTTTTGCACTGCATTTTCTTTTTGAAAGTACAAGCTAGTTATTCTAAATGCCAGAAATAATAGAAAACCCAGCAGCCCAGCTCAAAGATCTTTAGCTCATTTGTACCTGTTGACGTCCTGTCATGTAGTTGGAAAATGTCCCTAGACCTGGGTGACGTTATGAGATGTTGTACATTTTCTCGTTGAGTTCTGGGTGGGGCAGTTGCGATGTGTTAAAATATCAGGAATAGAACACTAGATTGTTCTTGAATATATTTTTTTTTTTCATAATATCTTAGAGTCTGTTACTTTAACCCACACAGGACGGGTGGTACAGCATGTGTACCGCGCATTCAAAAGCCCAGTTGCCGGGCGGCACAGTATTGTGCCAGCCATTCAATTGATTTAGGCCTAATAATTCGAACGCCCCGGCATTTGGACATTCAAGGCTAGAATTCCCCCGTCGGGAAAGGGTTAATCTAGATTTTGAATGTCATAAAATGTGATATAGTGTAAAAAAAAAAAAAAAATGACGTCACAGAAAACTACTTGATATTGAAGACATTATGGTAATGTCTGCTTCTGATTGGTTGAATTAATAGATCTGGATTGAAAAACTATTGTAAAATCAAATGTGATTGGCCAAGAAATTAAATATAATAGAAAATTACTAATGTGATACTATTTCTAATTTGTTGATTACCCTTGATATCACGCCAAGTCATGTCATGAGGTACATGTACATACTCGTATTTACATGTATGATTATTTATATTATTGTTCTTTTCATTTTGAAAAAAAAAAAAAATGATAAGCATAAAACATGTTGCTTCCACTTTCCATTGGTATTGTCACATAGAGGTGAAGAATATAGGCAAAGTTCAATAAAATGATACTAGAAAAGCATTGCTGTAACATGTTTTTCAACTAAGGTAACTCCTCTGAACATGGCAATATTTTTGCATGCCTTTGCATTGTAGACGCAATCATGCAAACCATAAGGATAGGGTGGGTGAAAAACGCTCTGAGAGTCGCAAGGCCACACTGGACCTCTCAGTGCTTGTTATTTTCTTGGTGGAAGAGGGAGTAGGCAAAGAAATGTGAATGGGTCAATATATGGCCAGTCTTGGAAGGGTATAAGTAGAAATATTTTTATCTGAAAAATACTAGTTTATAGAGTAATTTCTAAAGCTGATGTGAAAGAGTGTGTTGTTTTGAAATTTGTATTTTCATATTTTCCAGATAAGAAAAATACTCTCTGGGAAGCTGTTCCCAATGAAAGCTCTCGGCTACTTTGCTGTGGTGACAGGGAGGGGAAGCAAGGAGGACTCTATACAAGCCATCAAGGATTATGAGGAGTCCTTCTTCAGGAGCTCAAGGATTTTCAAGTAAGATCTGTTTGGTGATAATATTTATATAAATATACACAGACTCATATAATGTGTACATATATACATATACATATACATATATATACATATATATATATAATATATATATATATATATATATATATATATATATATATATATATATATATATATATATATATATATATATATATATACATATACTTATACATATATATATATATATATATGTATATATATATATATATATATATATATATATATATATATATATATATATATATATATATATATATATATGTGTGTGTGTGTGTGTGTGTGTGTGTGTGGAGAGAGAGAGAGAGAGAGAGAGAGAGAGAGAGAGAGAGAGGGAGGGAAGGAGAGAAAGAGAGAAATAAACGTAAAAAATATAAACTAAACGAAAATCGAAAGAAAACGCCACCTAATTTAGCACCACGGATGATATAAAGACAATTATATATAAGATTATATATAATAAGGGAAATATAGAAAAATATGATAATCCATAATAGCAAGAGAATAGATGATAAAGAAGAATAGAAAAAAATATCGAAAAAAGGTTTAACCCCGCGGATAAACAAAGAAAGATAAGGAAAACAGAGATGACAGAGTATAAAAATAAATTATGAATTGAATTACGTAAAACAATTACCACCGGGGATAAGCGAAAATATAGATTCCATATAAAAATCATAATCAATAAAAAAAATAATCATAATCATAATCAAAATCATATTTCGATCTTATAAATAATGCAATAATGCAGAAGTACAAATCAATAATCAATAACAAATCAAGATCAAATAGGAAAAAAAAAAACAAACGCGGATGATTGAAAAGAGAGAAATAATCGAAAAAAAACATACTGAACAATGATATAAATAACGTATAACGCATAGAATACTAATAAAACAATAACAAATTAAATAAAGAAGAAGAGAAAAAATTTGACCCCGCGGATGAGAGAAATTATACGCGGTTCAAAGTCCAGCTCAACCGCGGATGAAATTTACAACCTGTCGTAGAATAAGCGTAACATAGCAAGATGGACGCTATGGTGGATTGGTCATTTGGGGGTAGGGGGAAAGGGGGGGGGGTAGGGGTTGGTTGATCTGGTTTTGAAAAATATTGGTTAGAAATTTTTTTGTTGGCGGATAGTCAAGATGGGAGAGTACACAAGGAGGGGTGTATTTATCTGTTTTTGTTTGTTGATTTGTTTCTCTGTTTGTCTGTATCTCTCTGTGTTTTTCTAGAAGGAATATGATTGGATTTATATAGAACTGGATCATGCACAAACACACACACACATACTTATACATATATACATATATACATATTTATATAAATATACACAGACTCATATATATATGTATGTAAATATAAATTTTACCTCCCTGACAGACATTCGATCCCGGGTCGTCAAAATGACAATCCTGGCTTCTAACCAATAGACCATGCGACCCACTAAATGAATTGTCTAACCAGATGCCTTATATCTATCATGGAAATTACCTATGTACTCTTAGCAGAGCAGTGATAGCGAGGTTTTACAGACAATGCCAGTCACAAATCAGGTTACCGATGTTATATCTATGTGTGTGTATGTCTGTGTAGGTATAGATATATATGTATATACACATGGATATATTCAAAATTTTAAAATACATCTCTTTTATATTGTAGGGGAGGAGTTATCAACAGCCATCAGTGTACCACCAGGAACCTTAGCTTTGCTGTTTCTGAATGCTTTTGGAAGATGGTGAGAGACACAGTAGAACAACAAGCAGATGCCTTCAAGGCTACTCGTTTTAACCTGGAGACTGAGTGGAAGAATAATTTCCCCAGGTAGGAGGTGTTTTCTATTCTGGAAATTGCCCTGTGTATATTTACTCTGAAATTCATTTGTGTTTATATATCCCTTTAGAATATCACATACCCCCTTAACCCATTCGCGCCGGTTGACTTGCTATCACGTTCAGTGGTTTTTGGGTCAGACGCCGGTGACAAGATATTTGGTCAAGGCTGGCAGGTGTACAGCGCTCACTCGTGTCTAGTGCGCCCGAAAATCCCGAGGCGTTAGGCTTGTGCGTTTGAAAACCCCGGCATTCCGACCATTTAAAAGTGGAATAGCCATGGTGTGAATGGGTTAAGCTAAAATAAGAGCTACATAGAATTCACCCTTCTTTATACTTCCAAGTTTGTACCTGTCTCTGTGCCATGTTCCCACAGGACACGAGAACTTGACCGGGATGAACTCTTTGAAAAGGCTCGGGGAGAAATACTAGACGAAGTAGTGAACTTGTCGCAGGTGTCCCCTAAGCAATGGGAGGATGCTCTGTCCAAG
>BOPN01004739.1:55901-60901 GCA_017312705.2 Penaeus japonicus
TCTGTAGTCAGGCATAAGCACCGAATGCAGTTTATTATGTGTAGAAAATAGACACGTCTTGCTTAAAAGGATTATTATGATGATGGTTTTATTCCTTTTATTATTCATATTCTTTTCTTCTACCACAGAACGAGTCAGACAGATCCAAGAAAAACTAGAAGAATTCATCTATGCATTGAATGCTGAAAAATAATGCAGGAGAGGAAGATTTCTCAACTGAAAGTATCCCAGTGAACTTAAAGATGAAACTCTGTAGTGTGTTTCTAGTTGTTGGTTATTTATAATACATCTGAGGAATATGAATAATATATTACAAAGCAGATATATTGTTTCAGGTGTCTTTAAGGTACTGTGGTGGAACATGGAAACTACTCACTCTAGCTTCACTGTCTGTTAGTGTATTGGCTTTATATTGTTTATTGGATGAGTTTGCTTGGTAGGGTATTAGTCTTGAGATTTCTACAAGAAGACCCAAAACGGTGAGATAACGTCAAGCTTCTTAGCTGCTGTGTGCAGAACATTTCTCTTTCACAACTTCATCTTGCAAAGTCAATAATGCGGTTAGCATCACTTACTTGATCTTGTGAATTTCCTTTGTCTGGTTACAAAGACAGGCTTCAGATGTATATTGAAATATAAATATCAGAGTAATGTCTAGAAAAGGCTAATATATTAAGATTTTATGACATGTAAGAGCATCAGTGCTCTCAACATATTTAAATAGGCTGTGCTCTATGTTCCACACATAATTTTGTTGGCATCAGGAAATAACATAATGAAAGGAGCCAAAGGGACTTATGTTAACCACTTCCATAAAAAGAATTATTGGTGTCTTCATTATTTATAGAGGATGATTATTGCCATATGTTTTAAACATATTTTTTAATTCCTTTGGTGACTATAGGTCACAGTGTATGTAAATGATGAAGTATTAACTAGACTAGTCAAACTTTGATGCTCCTAATATAAATCATCATTCCCCCTTTCATACACAAGTCTTGGACATTCTTAATAGGTTGTATTTTGATTGGCTAAGAGACTGAGTCCTTTGAGGGGTATGTACATAGTTTCTTATTTATTCATGGGTGTGTTTTAACTCAAGTAGCCAGACATATTCATCCTGTGGCTTATTAATTTAATTCTTCATAAATAGGAACTTGTTAAAACTAAATTTTCATGCAACATGTAAAGTTTGCTCCCAGGAACATTAGAAAATTCAAGTTGAAAGGAGTATAACATCCACTGACCCAACTGAATTTGAGATGAATGAAAGCTGTTCAAACTGTTCAAAATATTGGTACATTTAAGAGGAATTTCCCAAAATGTAGAGAGAATCTCTTTACATGAGCATTCCTCTGGTTGCATTTAAAATAATAACACATCTTTTGAATATTTGCATATACTGTATGTTTTGTAAATAAAGTTTACCATGCTACAATATTTTGTATTTTATCAAACTTTAGAAGGGAAGGAGGGAGAGTGAGTGCGTGAGAGGAGAGTATGACAGCTAAATCTTCCAGTCCTCTCATGCCCTGAGACTTCCTACTGGTTACTCTTATCAGGACTTTGTAAGACTGACACATCAAGATGCCATTCATAACAAGGTGTTTTGCCATGCCTTTCTCATGTTGCTGAATGTCCTCACTCTTATTTCAAAGTATATGCCATGGTAGACATTCATTTCTGGCGCACAAATACTTAAGGCCATTAGCAGGAGCGAAACAGAACTCATTTTGGAGCACACAGCTTGACTAAACCAGCATTGCCAAGCAGACTATTTTTAAATTTGATTCATTGGAGAGTTAAGTTACGTATGTAACTTGATCTATTCATAAGGGATCTCTTTCATTCAACTATGCATTGAAATTGACTCATTTTAGACAAAAAATTTAATTTTAAAAGTCCTAATAAACTATTACAAACATATTGACTAGTATTACAAAAACAAAGGAGGAGAAAACACCTACAAGCAAGCACAATTCAGTGGAATAAAAACATATATAATCAATGTGTTCCTTTATTTGTGATAATCATACTATTAAAACAGATGTGACAATGGAGCATATGCTTAATTCTGGAAACAAGTAAATGTCTTTCAAGAGTTGGACCTCTAGAATTGGGCCTATCTATGTATCTACAAGGTTTATTTTCCATAATAGTGCTCACATTGTGGATATGAGGATGGTATATGTCCATTTTATTATAATTTTTTTTAACTTTATAGTGTACAATCTGTTTTAAAAATAAAGACAGTTATTCTTATAACTCACAGAAAAGAAAAGTAATATTATACAGAGTAATTCATTACAAAAATAAAGTGAGAAATACATAGATAAGCTGCAATATAAATTTCTACAAAACTCAGGAGATAAATATCACATTGAATGACTCTTTTAACCCTTCTGCGACAAACACTTTTTGAGGGGTTGGAACAATTTCACACTGCACTTTTTGTTCAAAATACAAGGTAATCATTCCTTTAATGCATCATAACCTATAGTAATTAGATAACTTTGCATATATATCATGTATATACACACACAAATCATGCCACAAGTCTAGAAAAAATAGAATATCTTTAGATGTGGCCCATCTCAAAAGGGTTAAACAAGCTTTGATTAAAGGTACCTTAAATCCATGGCTAGGTTTTACATATTAGAAAGACACGCAAAAAGCCTGTGAAACAAAGAAACTCAGGAATGTATATAAGGAACCAATGAGTATTAACCCACTCACGACGGGGGCATTCCAGCTTTGAATGTCACAATGCCGGGGCTTTCGAGCGCTTAGGCCTAAATCAATTAAATGGCTGGCACAATATTGTGCCGCCCGGCCACTGGGCTTTTGAAAGAGCGGTACAGTAGTGTACCACCCGTCCAGAGAGGGTTAACAGTAGTTTTCCAAGAATAATGATGTGTTGCCTTTGTCACTCGAAACTTCTGTATGACCCTAATGTAGAGACTTCAAATAGCTAATAATAATGCCACTTGATGGCAGTTTGCAACAACTCATTGCTAAATAGCTAAATTTTCTTACTCAACATTTCTATATTACCCTTTTCTCACCTGTGAACTATCTTTTTAGTTAAGGTGCACCAATATGTAATTGAGGAAGAACAATGGTGAAATCATGGTAAAGAATGGGAACACAAAGTGTAAGATCCTGGGATTATCAAGAGTGCAAAATAACAATAATGGTGGGAGTGACCTAACTTCTGGATCCTACAGTATGCAAAAGTTAATTCCTGGTAATATAGATCTGACATGCCATCAATACTGAACAGATCATTTAAAAATGTAGACCGGAAACTTTTCTGACAAATGAGATTATCATTCCTCAATATCATAAAAGGAAAACTGCATAAAAAAATGATTAATCTCTGAATTACTTTGTGACAAGATATTCTCAGATTCTGTCAATGATTTTTTAAAACCATAAAACTATATTGCAATATGTAATATATTTCATAATGCTAAGAGCATCCTTTTTCAACAAGATTAAACGAATAAGAATAGGAGAACATGTGGACTCTTTCCAATAAAAGTCTTTGAAATACAAATATACATATACATATATATACACACCCTTTTGTGGACAGGTGTCTTGACATACATAACAATCCTGTTCATTCCCTAAAAACAAAACAGAAATCATAGTGTACATGATAACTGTCATGACACTAGTTTCAGAACTACAGCTTTCCAACGTCACTCTTAACTCATTCGTGCCGGCTGACATGCTGATATGTTTTGTGGTTTTTGGGTCAGATGCCAGCGAGAGATATTTGGTCAAGGCTGGCGCTCAGGGTGAGCGAGCGGACAGCCCAGGCTCGATGCTAGTGCGCTCAAGAATCCCGAGGCGTTAGGCTTATGCATTTGAAAACGCTGGCATTCTGACCACTCGGAGCCAGAACAGCCCCGGCGTGAATGGGTTAACTAATTTTTTGCTGGTTTTAAGGTAAACTGCATGTTAGACTAATCTGTACTGCTGTGAGCATGGAGCACCCATCCCAAGCACCCATCCACAAAGGGTAAACAAAGATTTGATAGCTGTCAAGATGTCAGAATAAAAAAAAGTTGTAAATAATTATATAAAACACTGTTCCTGTCACAACTCAACTCTACCTTTAAGTTTCCCAAAATAAACTTTTACCTTTATTGTATATCACTTTGCTTGCTATCTTCCTGAATAGCTAGGAACTAAATGATAACAAAACAATAACATTAAGGCACTAGTAGATTAGAAATAGTATCATTCATTTTGGAAGACCATTAAACATTGGAAATCTATAAATCTACAAAACATGTTAACAAGAATAATCTTCAACAGATAATCAATCTATAAATGATCTACATAGTTGATACTTCTGCTAGGTTTGCTTTTGGGGGCTCCAGAGGCATTGAGAAAAGGTACATTGGCTGTCTAACATTGAAATAATACTTGTAATAAGTGTGATCTGCTGTGAAACCCCTCTTGTAATACAGCTCACGTGCCTGAAAGTATGAAATCCCCTTTAATAAAATCATAGAATTACATGGAAAAGCTCAAAATCATAGATTCAAATACTTCAAGTGTTAGCATGAGAGACAATTTTGGCAAAAAAATAAGGTTAACAGACTTCAAGGGTGTAAAAGAGATATCTATATATAAATGGCTAAATAATAGAAAATACTGTTGCTGATGAACTAATATTCAACAAACAAAAACTAATTACCATAACTTTAACATAGATATGATACAGAATATCCTGAGTGACTAAAATACAATAAATAAAGAATTCTTATACCTTCTACAAATAATAATTAATATTAAACAATGCATTACAACTTTAATAATGACTCCTGTTGCTCTGTGAAAACTGAAGACTTTAGCTGTGACTGACAGTAAATGGCAAGGATGATATTGGTGGCCATTAATCACAGAAAAGATGATGCTTTAATGGTACTGAAAGCAATAGCAACAACACCAATGAGAACAAAAAATCCAAACATACCTTATAG
>BOPN01004739.1:65901-68401 GCA_017312705.2 Penaeus japonicus
TATATGTATGAACTCCCTGATACAGATATGCGGAATTACATAGAAGGTACATGATGAGTATAATGTTTAGTAGAGCGAGATTTTAACGTGAAAATTTCGAACTGGGAGTGTTGTAAATGTGCCAATGCTGTAATGTGGTTCAATTAAAATGAATGGAATACATGTTGCAATCCTCTGCTTGATTCGCAACACCTTCGTAATCTATTTCCTTATGCTTGCCACACGAACTATAACTTGTATAAGTGTAGATAATTATTGCACTTGATGTTGCGGGTGTTAGTGGTACAGTCACCAGTATTAAAGACTATCTTTGACCAATATTATTATCGTTATTTCACCATTGTTAACAGCAACATTATGGGTATTTAACTCACGTTATCAATACTAATTATCAGTTCTACAAATACGCATCATCGCCAATAGTACTTTAACAGGGGATGTGTCAAAACGAGATCGCTGCTGGCCCTTCAATACCTCCTTCACTGGTAGGAAAACCCACGATATACAAAATAAGTTTAAAGGCAGGTGAGATACTAGCTGGAGGTTTTCATCCTGATAGCAAAATGAAAGTTCATGTAGCTACCCTGTTACCTCATTCTCTTTCTCCTCCCCCCCCCCCTCTCTCTCTCTCTCTGTATAACTTCATCATGAGGTGCGTTGAACTTCAAAGATGTGCTCGTCATAGACAAAAATATCAATTGATAATTGGACAAGCATGCTGGAGCACCTATTAATTAGTATATTTTATTACTAGGGAATTGATTTGTGCTCATATTATCTGAATCTCTAATGGTGTCCTCGTAAGTCACGCTTGTATGAACAAGGATGACTGTAGGCCAAATCGAATTAAGCCGATAGGCAAAGTTCAGAAAACTGTATCCCAAGCAAGCAAAGTTAGGGAAAGAGGAAAAAAAAATTAAAAGAAAATCAGTCGCGGCTTGACCCATCTTGCAGGGTGGACCACAAATTCACACTCAGCCTTCAAGTACTTTCCGCCAATTTTGGTTGGTGTTAGATGTCCATGGCTAACCATTATACCAGTGCCAAAGGCCCGCAACATGCTACGACTTGTTTTCGCATTTTCACGACGTGGACGGTTAAATACCGCGCCGTGTTGAAAAAGGCGCTCTTCTGCGGTTCGTGCGTGAAGCGGTCGTTGATGCCAGAGGTTGAAAGCACGGCGGAGCGCCCACGGCAGACGGCGAAAAGTCGA
Source organism: Penaeus japonicus (assembly GCA_017312705.2). Taxonomy (NCBI): domain Eukaryota; kingdom Metazoa; phylum Arthropoda; class Malacostraca; order Decapoda; family Penaeidae; genus Penaeus; species Penaeus japonicus. The sequence goes on from BOPN01004739.1 coordinate 67,115, forward strand.
TGCGTCTGAATTCTGAAACGGGCCGTATCCGTGAAACCGGAGAATATCTGGTGCTTATGGCAATATATTAGTTACAAAGCCAAGTAGATGGGCCGTCAGGGACTATAGGGAACGTATCATTAGTAAACTCAATATTGCAGTGTTCAAAGGAGGGTTTTCTTAATATTACAGTTTTGTAGTTGTGACTGTCCGGAATTCACTCACCATCTCCTTTTAATCAAGAAGCGGCTGTTCAAAGAAATGTCTGTGTTAAACATGCCTGAAGAATTATGTCAGTGGGACCATTGATATTGATTTGGAATTATAGCATTCCATTCACAAAGTGGTTTACAGGAACCTCATTGAATGTAATGTTTTACCATGAAACTGCCACCCAACCATATCCTCAACCAGTCATCCAGTTAAGATGGAGTGTACCACTGAAAAGATGAAGTAGACAATAGTTTGGTTAAGTGGGATTAGATGTTTTATAAGCTCTTGAATAATTTCAGGATTTTTTTTTCCGGTGTCACATAATCTTATTAGATTGGGAAAGTATATCTGGCCCTGCTAGTTATTTTAAAAAGTAAGTGAAAGTGTGATATGCTTTTTGACATTTTATAGAGTTAAAATCAATATGCATTATTTTTTTCATAATTTAATTGCTCTTACTCCACCATTATCTTTAATTTAAACACTGTGTGATCCTCTTGTTGATTAAGTTGAATTTTTCTATTGGGTGTTATTTTTTCTGAAATATTAAAACATTAATTTTAAGATGAATACATTAGCAAGCAGAGTAATAACTCAGATGTGGTCCTATCAGATAATGTAAGATGTCAGTACTAATAATTACATTCTTTATTAGGAACTTTCCAATCTAATTATCTCATCTGCCTGACTGTTACCCTATTCTTTTGTAGTGTTATATGTTAAATATATAATATTTCACATTATTACCTTTGGGCAGGATAACTGATTATACCTAACTTGCAGATATTGGTGGCATTAATAACCAAATTGTCATGTATTGCTGATCAAAGGAAACCATAGTGGAGTATGTTGAGAAGGTAAGATGATTTTGTATGAACATACAATGGCAAGACTAATATTTGAGTTATATCAAAAATAAGAATGTCAGTGGTGATAATTAGATTTTTTTTATTAATTATTAAAACTTCTTGAATATCATTAGCTTAGCTGTATGACTGATACAGTATTCATGAGTTAAAGTATTGTACACTAAAGGTTTATAAGAGTAAGCCTTGTAATTAGGTGATGTCTAATAATGTTGTAGGGTCCTATACC
>BOPN01004739.1:75901-78401 GCA_017312705.2 Penaeus japonicus
ATCTGCTACTACCATCAGCATTATGGAAAAACAGTCTTTGTAGTTCAAGTGCATTGACCCACTTCCTTGAGGTTTGATAGTCTTCATACGTTTACCACCCACAGCACCAATGCAATGTGGGAAATTTGCTTTCGTCTTAAAGCCTTGAGCTGTTTTCTGCAATTGCTGTAGTGAAGGCTTAGGAATGCATTTTTCCTGAAGAACAGCCCAGATGGTTTGGCATACAGAATTTACAATGCCAGATATAGTAGATTTTCCCATCCTGAAGGCATAGTGCAAGTCTGTAATTGTACTGCCACTTACTAGGTACCTGGAAGAGATTATATATAACTTTAGTATGTTGTAAAATTTAACCAACTATATATAATTTTAGTGCATCATAAAATTTAACTAATGTACACCTCAAAATGTAATTTTGTATGTTGTGCATATGTGTGTGTGTGTGTGTGTGTGTGTGTGTGTGTGTGTGTGTGTGTGTGTGTGTGTGTGTGTGTGTGTGTGTGTGTTTGTGTGCGTGTGTGTTTGCGTGTATGCGTATATGTATGCATGTGCATACATGTGCACACACACACACACACTATATATATATATATATATAAATACATTTTAAAATATTTCATTTCAGGCTGGCTTTTTACAAAGAAAATGAGAAACATCAATGAATGCAGTCTAAAAGCACAAAGGAGGATGCCTGAACAAACTGGCCAGTATGTGTGTGAGCAACAACCAGACTTTGTAAAGAAAAATATTATTCCAAAGGAAAAGGTGTCCTGTTCTATGTCTGAGAATACAGAACCCTCTGAAACTGATATCATATCACCTGAAGAAATCAATCCCCCACATTATACAAAACTAGGTAAGAAAAGAAAGTTGGATGGAATTGAACAGAAAATACTTGACACCTTGGAGGCACCGGAAAACCGCCACATTTGCTTTTTCAAAGGTATTATTCCTTCACTAGAAAACCTAAATGAAGAGCAAATTCTACAATTTCAAATGGGCGTTTTAAATGTTTTGAAAAATGTAAGAGATGGCTTGCAGTCTTTGGAACCACCAGACTTGTATACGTAACCCTACCACATCAAAGATATGCACTAACATTACCTAATCATTATTCTTCAGATATGTTAAATAAGTCATCTACTAGCACTGTGTTTTTCATTTTACTAAAGTCATTAAATATTTATTAAATTTATTCATGTACTGATAACAACTCTAAAATAAAGTTTTATTTGCTATTGCAAATTGTTGAGTTCCCTTTGCCAGTCCTGCACAACTATATCTTACCTGATGGTAACTGCTAACCTCTCTACAGGTGGAATAGCATCCCTCATTTTGGTATTTTCATGTTTCAAACAAGGATGTAGGCACTGTAAGAGTTCATCAAAAGTGTCCATGGACATAGAAAAATAATTAAAGAATTTCACACCATTACTCCGCAGTTCTTTATATAGCATGGCAAATGCTCCCAGTTTATCTCTTTGTTCATTGATTGGGTGAATCCAATGGACTCTGCATTGCCTTTTATTTTTCCTTAAATACAAGAGGTACAGGAGTTTCAGATGCTGCCTATGATCCATCACCTTATGATGTTGGATACATGCTGGTGAATTGTGTCTAGATGCCAGAGGTCGTAAATGTGCTATTAAACTATCTCTGTCTGAGAACTCTTTACTGCACATTTCACGCTTGTAAAGATTTTTATTTGTATGCACTCTCATATGTTGTACTAGAGAGTCTTTCACTGCAAATTCTTTACTGCTCATCTTACATCTGAAAAGTTTCTCATGCAAATGTTGTTTCATATGTTTTCTCAGAGTATCTTTCATAGAGAATTCTGTATTACATATCTCACATCTAAAAGATTTCTGGTTTGAATGTATTTCTGATACTGCATTTGTAATTGGTTTATGTACTTTCATCTGTATCACCCCATCACTATTTGTGGACGCCTCAGCCACATGTGGTGTCTGTGACAATGGAGCTTTAGTTGTAGTTTCCTGCCCATCATCATATATGTAACTTTCCTTTTCAGTTGCTTCATCACCAAAACTTTCTTCATAAACTGAAATCTCATCCTTAATATCTTCATGCTTAATAAAGACGGCATTTTCATCAGTGACCCAAGCATTATTGTCATGTTTCAAATCCAGATCAAAGTCATTATCATTTATCTTGTCATCTATGGTATTTGTTTCTTCAGAAAATGTCCACTTGTCATTGATGTCGTCATCATTTTCAGTTTTAATATAGACACTGGAAATTTCACTAGTGCAAATGTCTTCCTCATCTGCCATTTGGACATCAGAGTAACTTTCATTTGTTTTATCGTCAGTGGTTTCCTCAAAAATTGAACACTCATCCTGGCTGTCTGTCTCCCTCTCAACCTTTATAGAAATGTTGTCAAATGCATTCACACAAACATCACTTTCATTTTTTATTTCTCGGCAAGTCTCATCACTATAGTACACATTCCCTTCTTCCTTAAGTTCCATCCTTT
>BOPN01004739.1:83401-95901 GCA_017312705.2 Penaeus japonicus
GGGGTACAGAGATCATGGTGCTTGCTTGATGCTGTTACCATGGACAGCTGTCACACATCTATCTTAAAATGAGCAAATTCTGCATTTAAAGTCAACCCCAGTGGAGGCAGACCACTTGTATCAATCTGTTTTAAAATTTCAAGAAATGCAATTAATGATAAGTGCATTATCGATTCTTTATACTTTTTACATATAGCCACAGGTCACAGTTGTCATATACTAATTCAAATTAGAAAAACAGAATGAATAAATAATGTGAATTGATATTACAATGCACTTTTCGACCTCACCTTAATAAGTGACTAGGACATATTTCTCGAGCATTCCTTCTTTCTTATTCCTCTCTGTTTCTCATCAGTCGCCGTTAACAGAAGGACTGGACTAGAGAGAGAGAAAAAAAAGGAAGAAAACACACGGCGTAAAAATTAAGCATAAGAAGGGATTAGTATCAGTCCGAAGTGGGCTGGCCGGTGCCGATCATTCTTATTTCGTTCCTTGATCCGCACTTGCCTATCTGTTTTTCACAACTGAATGATCTTTGATGACAGAAACAGCCAATGTACTATTTTATGTACACTTTACCATGTGGCTGAATATCAATATAGAATTGTCATATCAATCTATCTAGCCGTATCTGTATGTCTCTATATTTCCATAATTTTAAGCAAATAATTTGTGTTCGTTTCCCGCAGTCCGACCATTGTTGACAAAGTCAGCTGATAATCGGGATAAACAGCTGACTTCGATGGCTGTGAGTCTCTAACGACATTGTGTCCATAGTTGTTTAATCTTGGAATGAATTGCTATGTTTAGAAGAGGGAGAGCAGATAAATCATTAAAGGAATAAATACTAAAAGAGACGGAAATTCGAAACACGCGCACAAGAACCAGAAGGAAAGATATAATGAACTTATTGGCATCTATAAGCATCATGTTTATCTGACCTGTTATCTCCAGGACTTTACCATTGGATTTTCAGATGATTGTACACAGATTAAAGACATGTGACTGCCGTTTTACGTATGAGATGTGGATAAACGTATAACTCCTTTATAAACATCATTACTAAAGTCTATAGTATATAGGCTAAACAGAGTAGTTAAAGTCCCACCAGGATAGAATAACCAGTCCCAGGGTTCAGTTGTGAAACAGCCATTTAAGATCAACTGCAGAAGAACCATATATGATCTTGTTTCATGTAATTTTGCCATGTACTTTTTGGTGAACTTTTTATGCTATAGTTATATAAACTAATGAATGAATAATTATAAAGAAATTAAATATAATTATACTCTTTCAGGAAGCAATGAATGAGACAAGGAAAAGGGCAGTGGAGCTGAAAACATAGGGATGTGAAGTTTGAGAAGGGGGTTGGAGAATATAAAAGAGAATGTCTGGAAATGGGAGAGGGAGAGGTAGAGACAGAAAGAAGATAGCAACAAAAGACAAGAGATAGTGAATTTGGGTAAGGGGTTGAAAGGATGGAATGTGTAGCAGATGTGACCATATTTGTATATAATTGTTGATAGTATCTCTCAGTCTCTTAATATGTTCACTTTGTCATCTAAAGTACTAGATTTTAAAGACAATCATCCAAAATGTATGAAGGTAGCCTTCCTTTTAAACCAAGAAAAGTTTATATTAGGTCATTCATATGAAAAAATGTCTTCATTATTTTTTCTTTGCAGAATTTAAACAGCCACTACCAGATTGGTCAGCACCTGATACTTCTTCACATATCCAACATAGTGCTGGCCATAGGGATTGCTAAACTTTGTAAGTTGGCAGAGTGAGCCAAGAGGCCTCTTGGTCATGTATACTTTGAAAAATGACAATTAGTAGATTTTGTTTGTCCTCAAAATGTACCTTCAAGCACTGACATTGTTTTATGAAATTTTCAAGTCCCTATTTTGATTATTTTATTTTAAACCCCCTTAATCTTACCCTCAATCATGGTCTGATGAAGACTTACATAAATGGATATTTGGTATGCTTTTTGTTGCAAAAAATCACCTAAATCGACCTCTGTATGTTATAAAAAGTTATATACTATGCTAAATAGTAATTGCTAAATTACTTAAAGTGTTCTGGTATAAGGAGCACTATTGTTTGTCTTCTATAAAAGGCAGTGTTCATTTATAATGATGTAATGAAAATAGTCCATTTCTTGATAATTTTTTTTTACAGACAGCCATCCCCCCATCAAAACAGATATGTACTGTAGATATGGTTTAGTACTGTACAAAATTAATAGGAGTATTTCTGCAGCAAAACACAAAGCAGTTACAAATTAATACTGACTTGGGACTATGCAGCCTGAATCACATTTTAGTACTGCATTGAGAGTTGTGCTCTTATCCTTTTTATGAATAAAATCTAATAAGTTCAACTCTGCTTATCATGTTGAATAAAATATTTTGTCTGAAGTACTAGTTACTGATATATGGGGAACTACAAAATTCTTAGAGACCATTTCACTGGCACATTATTTTTCTCAAAATATTAAATGCCATCATCACATAGCACTTGAAACTAAAGCTCAAACACACACGCACACACAGACACAGACACACATACAGAGACACACTCACACGCTCACACGCACGCACACACGCTCACACACACACGCTCACACACACACGCTCACACACACACGCTCACACACACACGCTCACACACACACGCACACACACACACACACACACACACACACACACACACACACACACACACACACACACACACACACACACACACACACACACACACACACACACACACACACACACACACACACACTCACACTCACATTCATAATGAAATGAGACAAATAACTGATTATAGTTGATAATGATAAAAGGTTTTGAGGAGCCCATTTGATGTTTGTATCTAAATACAAATGTGATGCTATTCCTACTGGAGTAAAATTGGTATATTTTCATAAACATTTTTTTTTTTTCATAAACAAATCATTCATTTTGAAAATATAATTGATTCTTTTTCCCGTTAGAATTTTTTTTTTTTTTTTTTTTTTAAGTTGCTACAACAATATGTAGCACAAATCAGTCAACAAATATCATCATAATAGATTCAATGAGATTGTAATGTCATATTTGTTGAAATACACAATTTCAGTCCTTTAGTGATATAAAAATGTGAATGTTATTTTCTCTTTTTTTCTCTTCATTATCTCCATTACTGAAATAGAAATAACCTAAATTCCATATTAACATTGAAAAAACACAAGTCTAAGATAACTAATGTGATATTGTACATTTGCCTTTTGTAGGAAGAGCCTCCTAACTGACTCAAAACTGGATGACTTCACTGGCCAGTATGGATGAGGGAAGCTGTGATGAACCGCTGTGTGATGAGAAACCCGAAGGAGTCAGAATTAAGGAAGAAAGTAGTGTGGACTTTAGTGATGAGAATTACCCAGAAACAAAGGAAGAAACTAATGTTTGCCATAATCAAGTTAATTGTGTTTATATAAAAGTAGAAAATGATGAAAATAGCAAAGATGACTGTTTAGTTTCTGAAGAATGTAGACATAATGACAATGCATCTGAAAATGATAGTGATCAGGAAGGGAAAACTGAAAATGTGTGCATTTATGAAAAAAATAATATCTATATAAAGATTGCAAATGATGTGGATATCAAAGATGAGGTTACATATACTAAAAACAAGGAGTCTATGAATCAAGACCCTTTATTATCACTACCATGTGTGAATGATAATTGTGGGAAGATAAACACAGCAGAAAGTACTCAGGGAATTCTTGGGGATATGGGGGTGACTCAGAGAAGAGTATATATGAAAGGGAAGCCTTATAACTGTGATGTATGTAATAAGTCATTTGCCAGGAAGGATCATCTCGTGAATCATATTAGACTGCATACTAAGGAGAAGCCTTATTGTTGTGAAATATGCAGCAAAGCATTTTCTGAGAGAGGTACTTTAGTGAAACACATGCGAATACACACTAAAGAGAAACCTTTTAGTTGTGAGGTATGCAGCAAGCCTTTCTCTGAGAAGGGGCATCTCTCAAGACACATGAGTGTACATGTAAAGGAAAAGACATACAGTTGTGAAATATGTAGTATGGACTTCTCAAGGAAAGATTATTTAGTGAGCCATATGAGAGTGCATACAAGGGAGAAGCCCTTTAAATGTGAAGTGTGTAACAGAACATTTGCTAGGAAGGATCATCTTGTGACACATACCAGGTTGCATACAAGAGAGAAACCTTTTAGTTGTGAAGTATGTAAGAAGGCATTCTCTGATAAAGGACATCAGGTGAAACACATGCGTGTACATACAAAGGAGAAGCCCCATAGCTGTGATGTATGTGGTAAAGCCTTTTCTGAGAAAGGTCACCTAGTCAGACACATCAGAGTACATACAAAGGAAAAGCCTTACAGTTGTGATATGTGTCACAGGGCATTCTCTGTGAAAAGTATTCTAGTGAAACACATGAGAATACATACAAGGGAAACAGAAGTAGCAGTTTTGCAAGGGCTTCAGTCTTGAAAGATGTTCAGTGATATATATGAAAGTACAAATGAAGGAAACCTCTTGCCGGTGTAATCAACATGTTAGGATATTTTTTTTATGGAAGATATGCCACAAGACTGCATCCTAATAAAAACAAGAAAAGTAAAATGCAAATCTCACACCAAAAAGTAGAGTATGTAATTATTGTGATTTTTTTTCTCTCCAAGTAATCTTTATACCTAACATGCATATATATATATATATATATATATATTCTTTTTTACACAGACACACACAGACACAGACACAGATACAGATACAGATACAGATACAGATACAGACACACACACACACAGGCACACACACAGGCACACAGACACAGACACACAGACACACAGACACACACACACACACACACACACACACACACACACACACACACACACACACACACACACACACACACACACACACACACACACACACACACACACACACACACACACACACACACACACACACACACACACACACACACGGCTTCATAACTGCTTATCCACCATTTGCACACCCAGCAATAATGACTTAACATTTTTCAAATAATGAAACTAATATAGCCAAGACCAATAAGGATAATTTATAATTTGTAATGTTAATAAGATATCTAAGTGTGAAACAGACTGGTCCAGCTGGTATATTGAAAAAAAAAGATATATCACGATATTGTGAATTTCTGTACATATGTACATGTATGTACACTTTTCTGTGACTGTTGAACATTCTTTAATATATGTAATATTTGAAGTTATGCTTTATAATTTTTCCTTGATGATATTGATAAAAAAGATCTTGAGAAGGAATGCACTCCTAAAATTTAATTTTACTTCAGCAAATCACTTTTCTGCTGAAGTACGCTTTCCCATAAGATACGCTTACGTCACCCCGCGCCACCAGTTGCTTCGGTAATCTCACGCTGTCCAGACGTACGGTCCCTCTCTAGCTTGGGATTGACAATTTTTCATGTTTCAAGGAATAAATTTCTGGTCACAGTGGTTACTGTGACTTTTTCTACCCGTTATCTGATTGCGGAGCGGGTTGGTGCTTATATTTCGCCCAGTTAAGTATTTTTATGCTGGGTTGAGGGGCAGCGACGCTGCGGCAGTGCCCCTCCAACATGGCTCTTGTTGACATAAGCTCCCAGCCAGGGAGAAATGGTTCTAGCACCAGGAAGTTCAACTAGTTCTGGAAGAACTAAGCACAGAAACTCCTCTTTACTCCGAGAGAGCTCGAAACGAAGCCACGAGGAATGATCAAGGAATGATCAAGGACAGGAATGCCAGTCTTCAGGGCAACAAGGGCAGCAGGTGCCGCCTCCTCCCACACCCTGTACCTCAAATGATGATGCTAATTCCCCTCCTTGGACAATAATGTTTGAGAGTATATCAAAGCTTCGTGAAGAAATTAATGAACTGAAGAAGGAGAAGGATAAGTCTGCCTTCGACCGGCAGCAATGCATGTTGGGTGCAGTGGCAGCCCCAAGAGGCCGGGAGGGGAGTCAAAGCGACGACAACACCAGTACCAACGCTGCTCATATCCTTGAACGTGAAGTAACTAATCCTCTCGCTTCACAGTCAACAATTTCGGATTCTACAGGCTTCTCTGGTGTAGGTAGTGATGAAGATGAAGATGGTGAAATTCATGATGAACCAAGTTTTGGCAGCGCACTCTTGCATAGTGCAAAAACATACGGGCCTCTGGAAGAAACTTCTGAAAATATGGAGCTGCCAGTGGCTAATATGGTGAATTATCTATTTGATCACGGTATGCGTGAAGAATAATACAAGCAGATCGTAGAGGATGAGGCTACCAAGAGGCCTGGCAACTGCCATGCACTAACACCTGTTGTTTGCAATGCACAGATTTTTGATGCTCTCAAGATCGAAGCAAAAAAGACTGATTCTCGTATGAAAGAGGTCAGCAAGGACATTCTGATGGCCGCCACCATCATCATGAAGTCTCTCACTACTCTTAGACAAAATTGCACAAGATGAAGGTCATGCAGGGGTTGCCCAGGAAGTAAGTATGATAAATGGAGCGCTTGCATTACTTGGGAACGCAAACCACCGTAATAACTTGGCCAGGCGATTCATCATCAAGCGGTAAATTAATCCCAAATACACTCACTTCTGCTCAGATAAGGTACCCATGACGCGGTATTTGTTTGGCGACGATGTCTCGCAGTCAGCAAAACAAATTGAAGAATCTGAAAAGCTCAGGAATAAGATCGCGCCAAAGAAGTCTTTCTCATCTTGGAAATCTGCCGCTGGCAAGTTCGGTGGGGCAAGAGCAAGAGGATTTTTTGGGAAAATTCCCTACAGGGGCTTCTCATCCAGACTCCACCCCTATGGGCACCGCAGGGCATGCTTCATTAGGCAATCCTACAGGCAGGAAACTGAGCCAAAAAACACAAGGGGCCGGGGACTCAGCAATCCCCGGCAATAACTTCGGTAAGCCACAAATTTGAAGCAGGTAGACTTCGTAAGTGTGTGCATGAATGGCAAAAGATCACAAGTGATCCATTTATTTTAGATATTGTTTCAAATTGTCATCTTGATATTGATGTAAACAACATTGAACATTTATTTCATAATGAAATTGAATATGTGTTTAGCTCTGATGAACAAAGAATCATATCTCAAGAAATTATTAAATTGCTTGGGCTTAAAGTGATCATTGAAACTCATAGACAAAATGAGCAGATTATTTCACCAATTTTTCTGAAGAAGAAAAAGAATGGAGAATATAGAATGGTCCTTAATTTAGAGAAGCTAAACAAGCATATTTCATATAAGCATTTTAAGATGGAAAATTTTGAGCAAGCAATTAGGCTCATAAATAATAATGACTTCATGGCTTCAGTTGATTTAAGACAAGCATACTACTACTAAAATATCTTTGTTTTAGATGGCAAGGAAAAATATACCAGTTCACATACCTTCCCAACGGTATTTCTGATGGCCCTAGGTTGTTTACTAAATTAATGAAGCCCATTTTTGCTAAGTTGAGAGAGATGGGATATATTATTACCAGCTTTATTGATGACACTCTTATGTGCAGCAGTTCATGGTTAGGTTGCAAGGAATGCATTCAAGGCACAATGCAGGTCTTAAGAAAACTGGGTTTCTGCATCAACGAAGATAAGTCTGTGTTACAGCCAACCAAAATAATTGAATATTTGGGTAACATCATTAACTCAGAGACCATGACAGTCACGCTTCCGGAGCGCAGAATAATTAGCCTTGTGAATGGTTGCAAACAATTAATGAACAAAAAGAAATACAAAATCAGGGAAGTTGCTAGAGTAATAGGCATTTTGGTTGCTGCAATCCCAGCAGTTGAAATGGGTAAGTTACATTACAGAAAGTTAGAAAGGGCAAAAATTGCAGCTTTAGCAAAAGAAAAAGGCAACTTTGACAAGCGAATGGAAATTACAGAAAACATGAAAACAGACTTGAACTGGTGGATAAACCATGTGGCAGGTGAAAATAGAAAAAAAATTCAGGCCAGGTACCGAAATTGAGCTGTATACTGATGCTTCTAACTTAGGTTGAGGATGCTATTTTAACCACCAAACAGCAAATGGCAGGTGGTTGCCAGGAGAAAGAGTATTACATATTAATGCACTGGAGCTCAAAGCCATCCTTCTTTCTCTGAAATCATTTGAACAACAAATTCAGGGGAAGAACTTAAAAATATTTTGTGACAACACCACAGCAGTGAACTATGTTAATGAAATGGGTGGTATAAAATCTGAGATCTGTAATGGTATTAGCACTAATATATGGGAATGGTGTGTAGAGTACAAATCATGGATTATATGTTCTCACATACCAGGTAAAACAAATTTCTTGGCTGACTCAGCATCTCGCAGATTTAATGATAAACATGAGTGGAAACTGGATGAAAACATTTTTGGGGTTATTTGCAAAATTTTTGGACTACCAAGCATTGATTTATTTGCACCCAGACTTAACAAACAGGTGAAACGGTTTTGTTCATGGAAACCAGATCCTGAAGCTGAACATTTGGATGTATTCTCAATAAATTGGGCACAGTTTGAATTGGTTTACATATTTCCACCCTTTTCATTGATTGCCAGGTGTCTGCAGAAAGTTCGGGCAGAAAAGGCAAAAGGATGGATGGTTGTGCCCCTATGGAAATCCCAACCCTGGATGGGAATGTTAGTGAGAATGCTCATCAGGGAACCTCGCCTTATAACGAGGAAGAAGAACATATTAAGGCTGCCCATCTCGTCAGAAGAACATCCCATCATGAAACATACAAAGTTGATGGCCTGTCTACTGTCAGGGAAAGAATGCGAGACCGAGGAATTTCTGAAACGGGTACAGAACTCATCATGGCGTCCTGGAAACCAGGAACAGGAAAGCAGTACAGACCGCATCTCAAAAGATGGACACAATACTCCCACTGTAGAACAAGTTATAATATTTTTATCTGAAACTTTTTGCAGAGGTGTCGGGTATGAGTGTATCAACACTGCAAGGGCAGCTCTCTCCTCACTTGGGATAGTGGTGGATGGTCGCAGGGCAGGGGACCACCCTCTCGTTGTCAGGTTGCTAAAGGGAGTATTCAATATGCGTCCAGCAAAACCCAGGTATATTGAAACTTGGGATGTCCAGCCAGTTTTAGAAAAATTAAGAAGCATGTGCCCTTTACATTCTCTTTTCTTGAAAGATTTAACTTTGAAATTAGTTATGTTGTTGGCACTTACACAAGCAGCCAGAGTGCAAACTCTACATTTATTAATTTTAAAGGATATCATCATAGGCAAGGATTTTAGATGTATGTGGTTAGCAGGCAATATTAAGCAATGCAGACCAAAATTTAATGTTCAGTTTATCAAATTGAAAGCTTATGAAAAGGATAAGAATTTGTGTGCATTTGAAACTTTGAAAATTTATATCAGAAGAACTAAGCATATAAGAAGTAATGTTGATGATGAGAGCAAATTGTTTATTAGTTTCATTAAACCACATAAAAGTGCCGCTAAAGACACAATTTCTAGGTGGATCAAGTCAGTTCTTCACATGTCTGGTGTGGATACTAAAAAATTTACTCCAGGAAGTGTTCGCTCAGCTGCAGCATCAAAAGCCAAGGCAATGACAGTTCCAGTCGCCCACATCATGGCAAAGGCTGGCTGGGCTAGGCAACATTCGCTAAATATTATGATAAAACCATAACACAAGATACTGACCCATTTCAGGAAGCAGTATTAGAATAGTTAGTTTATTGGTGAAGGTGCCATAAAGTTTGATAATTAATTTGTGTGTAAGCAGTTTGTAATTTCTCAATAAACACTAGTTGTTATTTTAAGTTTTATTTAACTTCTTAACATAATAAAAAAGAAATATGAAAAATAATAATATTGAGGTACGTCATCCACATGGCTTTAAAACCTCATGGGAAAGCGTACTTCAGCAGAAAAGTGATTTGCTGAAGTAAAATTGAAGAAGTACACGAGACTTACCGTAGGTTAGTTGAAATGTGCTTCTAACTTTAAGAAGCAAATCACGTCTGCTGAAGGGAGCTTTCACATGCCCTCCTCTCCCACCCATAATTGTACGGAGTGACGTGAAATGAACAACGTTGACTGCGATTTTAGCGAAGAAAGTGTTTATCATGTGAATGGACGTACACTTTAAAGTCTGGCGGCGCGGGTGTGACGTGGCGTATCTCATGTGAAAGCTCACTTCAGCAGACGTGATTTGCTTCAAATTAGAAGCACATTTCAACTAACCTACGGTAAGTCTTGTGTACTTCTTCAATTTTACTATATCTAATTTTATTTATCTAATTTTCCTTACACTGAACAAATCCTTGCTGAATCTATTTAAACTTATAGGTGTGCAATATCTCTACCAGATCTCTATATTGTAAATAAATAATTATCTGTCGTTTGTGTCTGGAGTTAACTTTTCTTTAGAATTTAAGTTGTTTTTTTCCTTAACGCAAACTCAGTATAGAATGCAAAATAATCACTAAAAAGTTTATATACTCCTTCACATTCTTCTTGAATCCCCTAACCACCATTCACGCAGGTATAATCATCCTTTATATGTGTCGTGTCTTTACCACCCAGCAAGCATGAGTCAGGCCTACTCTAAAGAAATTTGTAAAATCTAATCTCGTTTTCATTGACTCTGTCCATCTCTAATTGTAAGTGCCTTGCATTAAAGTCATCTACTGTCAGAGTCGAGTCAAAGTAAATGCAATCTGTTAAATGTCGGAGATCAAAGCATCTTCAAGAGGTATGTAGATAGACAAATAAAACAGCGTTATACAGTCGGTGGATGTGTCGTATTTGCAAATATGCATATCATATACGTGGTGAAATGCCGAATTAACCAATGAATGGCTAACGAGCTTACGGAATCGAGCATGCGTAGCCAGACTTTTTCGGGTAAGGTTAGATGCCTGAGGGTAATTGGGAAGTGAGCTCCCACCTCCTAAACAAGGGTGGGTCCTCACTCGCCTTCCACCCACCACTCTCGTGAGTTGTCTCCTCAAGGGGAGGAATTGTTTTCTTTGTTAAATGTATATAACAATACTTGCATTTGCTAAGTTAATCTGAATAACTTTACATTGAAACTTTTATTATATGTGTTTAATTTGTAAACTATACTTTCAGCCTTTTTTTATGCACATCTAGAAAAAAAAACAGCAAAAAGCAACGCTACAATTTCTGAAGGATCAAGCCGAAGTGCTGTAACCACCAGAAATTGAATTTGTATTCAGTGCCCACATGCAATCTTGGTTTTTCTTTCTTATAACAAATCTGGATTACATTCCAAGCACTTTCCTTTGCCATAAGAAAAAGAAATATCCAATACATATAATCACAATGTAAGTGGTAAGAATAAACAAACATGAAAAATGAAATGGAATAGAACATAAGACATTATAATGAAAAGAACTTCGGTCAATTATAAAAATGTGTAAGATGATGCATATGTATTGAGAAAATAAGATCGAAAATTAAGAAACCTACTACAGACACAATTTTAAATGCCGTTACTTCTCCACGGCGTCGCTACCAGTTACGGTACTGAACTCTTGGTGGAAGTAAACACTCCGCGTGTTTGGTCTTCGGAGTGAAGATAATAAGCCTGTCACCTGTTATGTCCCTAGATTCAAGACCAATTACGTCTATATCATTCTTTAATACGAAATGTTGAGCTTTTGAGTAATCTAAACATTCCACGACATCATCTCCATACTGTCCATCAGACCTGATTTCCTTGCATTTGTCACGGTTTTTGGGCTTGTTATTTTTTTCCGAAAGTATCTTCAGCGTCATTAAACTTCAGCAATTTTTACCTGTATGTCGATTATCGCTTGATTGTAATTTTCCTTTCCGTGTTTTGCTCCTTTTGCCCATTGTTTTTTCCATGAAGTTTATAATTGGAATTTCTTCTACAGCCCGTACTATGTATGCAACATTCTGGCAATTGCAGATATCTCCTTCCCTGAAGAATCCGCATCACTGTAACTCGGCGTTTCCTCAGCTGCAATCTCCTGCAGTGATTCAACTGTCGTATAATACTGTCATGTCCCGGAAAAATCAACCTTGTATCTCTTGTATGGCGGTAACAAGTTATAGTCCTGCAATGCTGCAGTGAGTGTCAGTCTGGATGTAGAAAGGGAAGAGTATAACTACGCAGGATTTAGCGTGGATAGAATCAAGCACAGTTTGCAGTTCATTCAGAAAGTTCCAATTTCTGTAACTAGTTATGTTTTACAACCGCAATTATTTGCAATCCTGTATCATCCAAACTGCCATCATAACTTAATGGTGCAAATACCCATTATTTCCTTCAATTGTGTTCATGTCCATCGTTAAGGGATTGTAATTTACATTGAAGTCCCATAGAAAAATAAGATATATCCTTTTCCACACGTTAAAAATGTATTATTTGGTCTGG
>BOPN01004739.1:105901-113401 GCA_017312705.2 Penaeus japonicus
TCTTTCGCGGATATGCTTTATAATCAGCCGCTGTAATATCATAAACCCTTCGTGCAACTGCTCTCTGATTTTCATTATCAGTAATTTTGCAATCAGCTTTAGACCATGCCTTATCACTCACTCGTGAATTGATTTTGAATGACACACTGTTGACAATAATCTTTAAATAATCATTCAAACTTAAAACAGGATCCTCAAAAAAATAGTGTTCCGATGAATTTTGTCAAAATCATAGTAAATATTGTCTCAGTTGACACCAGCAACATGAATTGGCATATTCAGACCCAGCCGAAATTGAAAAAAAATGTAAGCAGCCTAACCATCTGCATTCACTGGTCTTATAGTTTTAAGCCAGGTGGTGCGCATGACTTAGCATCACTTGGCTAGATAAATGCCATTGCTGAAGCAAACATTAATAAATACCGTCCCTTAATCCAGGCTTTCTATGCAGACCAAAGGTAAAGAAATTCTTACATTTGCATGGAAGCTTCACCAATGTACCTCATGACACTTACAAGTAAAATTAGAACATGATGTGCATTAAAATCATATCTGTTGTCGAGACGACTGCCCCGTGTGCGAGCATGATCAACCAAACCCCCTTCCAAGTCATCCTGTCTAACATTTTGAAAGCGACAGTTATACCCACCCTGCCAGGAGAGCCAATACGTCCTTGAGACAGTGAAAACAACGCTCTAGATCCAGAGTGTTTCTTTTCGTTTTTTTGAATCTCCTACTTCAAAAAGGAGATGAAATAAAATGTGAGAGGCAACATAAAACAATCAAGGTTACGATAAAGAACTCGTTATTCTGTGAAGTGCTTTAGACTTTGTGTTTCTGAGTGAAATAAGTGAGCAGTATGTGAGTAAACACCGGCCTTGCCGGGGGCATGCCCCGAGGGCAACTAGGCTCTCCCTGGCTGATGACGTCATTTTGACGTCACTCATAATGGCCGGTTACACACCGCCTGTTAGGAGAAAAGACTCCATTGGATTATCTTTCTCTTGCATTCCTACAGTTATCTGGCATGTGAAGTAATTTTTGACATTTTGAAAATAGATCCAGAAGATATAATCGGGTTTCAACAAATTAGAAATAATAAAGTGATAATAAAATTCAAAGAGAACAAGAAGTTTTTAGAATTTTGCAACAAATATGAAGAGAAAACCATACCTATCAAAAACTCAAGCGAAAAGGTAAAAATGAATTTCAGTCAAGTATTTGCATACGTGTCAATTAGCTATGCACTATTTGATATGGACAATGATGTTCTAGAACAAGTACTCAGTAAATACGGGAAAGTGTACAACATAAGAATAAATAGGCATGCATATGGTAAAGCTGAAGGCCTGTTAAACGGCACACGGACAGCAAATATGGAAATCAGATATAACCATCCGTCTACAGTGACAATATGTGGACACAGTGTTAGTTTTTTCTACAGTGGACAAACTAAGGCGTGTCATAAATGCGGGAGGGCTGTTCATCTGGCAGCATCTTGCACACATGAAGACCATATTAATATCCTTAACGAAAAAGACTTTCCTCCGTTAAGGAAAGAATCAAATGAGGACGAATGTAGTGAAACACAAGCAAAACCAGAAGGAATGTCCAAAGAAACGAATGCACTTCAAAATGACCTTGAGGAAATAAGGACAGAAATAGAGCAGATGGCGCAGATGGAGCCTAGCGGGAATGCAGAGGTTTTGGAAATACCGGGAGATCAGAGTACAGCTGGACAACAGGAATCTGCACAATGGAACCGAAAGGGGAAGCTGAAGAGGAATGTGAGAGGAGAAAACAGGAAGTACAAAGGGCAGCGCAGGTGGAAACGGGAAACGTGGAAACAGAAAAGGAGCTGATAATTAAACAGACCAAGGTGGGAACAACAACAGAATGGCAAGATGTAGCTGGCGAGATGCAGACGCAACTGCGAAAATTGGCGAACGAGCAACAGGACAGAGATGGCGAACTAGTAGCGGAGAGAGAGATGGCAGGATGGCAGTGCGTAAAAAGTAGTGGAACAAAGAAAGAAACAATTACAGGTGGATGTGAGAAGCAAATGGGAGTGGAAATGGTGGAAAGAAAATACGAGGAAAATAGAGAAAAGAGGACAGAAAAAAGAGATATCAACGTCGTTACACGAGGAAGATGACGAGATCCAAAGAGAAAAAAAAGATGGCAAGGTGGTCACGTGACGAAATTGATGAGATGCTGGAGGAAGGAGACACGCCCAGATGGCGAAGCGAAGGACGCGGTGAGCAGCAGATGGAGGCGGACAGATGGTGAGCAGCAGATGGAGGCGGACAGGCAGGTGGACAAAAGCTCAGAGAGAATATAAAAGGTAAAGACTGCATTACGTATGTTCAAACAGTGGCGGATATACATCAAATAGATCAGAATTGGACTTGCTCTAAAAATGACTTGACTAGTTGGGAGGGACAGGAAAGAAATATAGAAAGTGAAGAAGTAGATGAAAGTAGCAGTGGTAACAAGTGGAAAATTCAACTTAAAGATGATGGTAAAATGTATATTAAGAAAGACACGACGACGGTGACAGAAAAATATAAAACTTCTAAAATAGAATAAGAAAAGGAGGACCTAAACAAAAAAACTCCCTTACATAATGTTTATTTCTATTATATAAAAATGTCTTTAACAATAGCTACCCTTAATATAAATGGGCTAAATGATGTTTGTAAACAAATGAAACTAGCATCCTTTGCAAATCTTCATAAGATAGATATTTTGATGCTGCAGGAGCATAAGGTTAAATACGAAGTGAATTTAAAATATTTACAAAATTATTTTGATGTTATTCTAAATACGTGTGTTAACTTAAAAGGAGGCACAGCCTTTCTTATAAATAAGAATAAAGGAATCAAGGTATTAAGCACTGAAATGGATACTGAAGGACAGATATTGAGTATGAAGGTAGAATACTGTGATAGGATCATCCCTATTATAAATGCATATGCCCCCTCGGGTTCAAACAAAAACAAGGAAAGAAATGAACTATATAAAAACAAATTACTCTACTAAGACATAATACCGAAAACATCATTTTAGGTGGGGATTTCAATTCGGTTACTTCAATGAAAGATTGCAGCAATGAAAATTACAAAACTTTAAGATCCAATGGCTTAAGGGACCTTATTAGTAATGTTGGATTAAAAGATATAATGAACACAGACACAAGTTTTCCAGAGTATACCTATATCACTAATAACTATGGCTCTAGAATAGACAGGATATATGTAAAACAATCCATGATAACATTGTAAAATGTGATACTGTTCCAGTTACCTTTTCAGACCACTGTATGATAAAATGTACCTTAAAAATGAATGGTATACTGGTAGGAAAAGGAGTATGGAAATTGAATTAAAAATGATTAATAATGAGGAAGTAAAAGAAAACTTTTGTAACATGTGGAAGCAGCTAAAGCTAAAAATTCGCCATTACAAGAATATACTAGGGTGGTGGGAAGAGTGTGCGAAACCAGAATGTAAAATTTTCTTTATGAAAGCTAAAAGGATTTCAGCTGAGAAATATGGATTGCTTAATCTTCTCCAAAGTAGGCTAAAACAATTGTACTTCTTGGGAAATACCGGAAATATAAATACATTGAAATCAGGTATTTAAAAGAGAAAATTGAGAGAATACAAAATTATATATGTGAGGGAATAAAACTAAGGGCTAAACTTCGGGACATAGTAGAAGGTGAAAAAATATCTTTCCATCTATTATCTAAGAAAAAAAACGTTAGATATAACAAAATGATGACTAAAATCGCTGACGGTGTAGGAAATGTTATTACAAATACAGAAAGCTTATCTCTGCATGTTAAAAATTGCTTTAGCCAATTGTTCATGAAAGTTGATGGCAATGAGGGTGTACAACTAAAGTTTCTGGAAAAATGTACTGATAAATAAAACGAGAGATATAGAAATATTAACTGACATTGTTGCTGAAAAGGAAATATACAATACAATGAAAGGAATGAAACTTGGCAAATCGCCTGGCTCAGATGGGTTACCGATAGAATTTTACAAAGTATTCTGGCCCGTAATAAGACAGGAATTCATAAATGTTGTATAAAAACTATATTTATGACAAATGAACTTTCTGAATCTCAACACTTAGGATTAATTAAATTGATACCGAAGAAAGGAAATATCGAAAAGCTTGAGAACTGGAGACCAATCACCTTACTGAATGTAGATTATAAACTAGTAGCTAAATTGTTAGCAGACAGTGATGGAGAAAATCATATCAAATGAACAATTTTGTGGAATCTATGGTAGATCCATAATTAATTGTAATAATATTACCAGAGACATTGTGTGTTTTGCTGATACTGAACAAAAAGAACTTGCACTGCTAAACCTTGATTGGGCTAAGGCATTTGATCGAGTTAACATACCATTGAAATGCATGAAAGTCTTTGGTATACCTGAGAGGTTCGTTGAGTGGATATTAATGTTATATACCAGATGTAGAAGTAAAGTCATAATTAATAATATGCCAACATCTAGTTTTCCTGTTGAAAGATCTGTAAGACAAGGATGTCCACTGTCTATGTTATTGCATGTCATCTTTCAAGAACCTTTGTATTTATCTATCAAAAAGAATAACCGAATAAAATCTCCAAAATTCCCTAATGGGAAGAACTTAGTTATTTTAGGTTATGCAGATGACCCGACCATTGTAATTTCTAATAACGAATCACTATTAGGAGTGGATGAGGAAGTAAGGAAATTTGAAAAAGCCACAAACTCTGAATTAAATAGAAACAAAACTTGTATAATGGGTATTGGAAGATGGAGAAAAAAGAGGATGTGGCCATTAAATTGGCTGAAAACAGTTGACTCTATGAAAATACTCGGGTTATATTATGAACACTCATATGCCGAGTCTGAAAATAAGAATTGGACAGAAGCCATTGCGAAATTACAAAAAGCAACAGATATACTTTCAGCTAGATATCTCTCCATACTTCAGAAAGGAATTATCATAAATACTTTAATATTATCAAAAATTTGGTATATATCCCATACGTTCAAAATAAATAGTGAACAGATAAAACAGATAAATTCTAGAATATTCAGGTATATTTGGAAAGGTATGTATCAACCAATTAGCAGAAACACCCTTTGCTTACCCAGACGGAGAGGAGGTATAGGAATAACCAATGTACAGTGTAAAGCGAACGCATTGTTAACAAAAGCATGTTTAGATGATGCAATGCAAGAGAGAGGTTTAACACCATATTATTGCCAAATCAGACTTAGCCACCTTATTGATAATACGGAATTAAAATCTGTAAGCTATGTTACGCCACCTTATTACTCAAAAGCAATCGAGAATATAAAGAAAATTGTAAAATACAAAAGCTTTCCAAATGTGAAGGCAAAGAATATTTATGAAATGTTAATGCCAGATGTAAATCCACGGGTAGAAGCAAGATATCCTTTAATGAAATGGGACATGATCTGGAAAAATATAAACAGCAAATTTATAGGAATACAAGTAAGGGAATTTATTTATAGATATATACATGAAACTATTCCAACTAATAGTAGACTAGAAATGCTAAATATAAAAGAGGATGACAAGTGTTTACAGTGTGGCGAAACTGAAACAGTGTTGCATGTATTCTACTTTTGCAGAGAAGTAAGACATGTGGTCAGGTTTTTCCAAACCATATTAAAGAAAACTTGCAATGTAAATGTAAATAGCTTTATTGAGACACTTATGTTTAATTTCAAAGGTAAAAATAATAAAGACAGGAATACTGCTGTAGTCCTAATCACAGACTATTTGTATAGCTTATGGAGATGTAGACTACATATAGATAGCACAATGAATGTAATCAGTAACCTAGAATGGAAAATTTATAACAGTAAATGGATATTGCAGCATGTTTTAAAAGAAAAAATCTCAACATATTTTACAGACGAATATATAAAGATGTAATATATGATGTAATATATACCCACAATGTATTGATAAATGTCGCTTATGTAAATTGTGTACCATATGTAATACTTTTGGTTTAGATAAGAATGTAACATTGGTAGAATGTATTAACCTTGTCATGATAGTTTCTTTTGATTGTAAATAATGAACTGCTGTATCTCAATATATTGTAATAATACATCTGTAAATTGTATAAAATTCGTTTTTAAATAAAAGATAAAAAAAAAGTTATACCTACCCTGCCACAATAAGGCCCAATAACTGTAAGGCTCGAACATTAGGCTAGTAATAAAGGAGTAACAACCAACTATTCCGTAAAACTACTTAACAACCTGTTAATTTTCACCCTAACGATCATTAAATAACTTATCCCAAATGGGCAAGCAAGAACAAAACAACATTCTCTAATATTCCCTAATAGATAATCAAATAGCCTTATGACCGTCACTCAACTAATAATCCTCTGTAGAGCTTTAATTAACGAACTCGAAACCCCTTTGTTCTCACCATGCAATTATCGAACAGCCCTATTTACCGTTCAGCTCTTTCTAACACTCATCTAACACCCATCTAACCATCAACCGCCATCCTAACAGGCGTCGAGATCAGCGACTGCAGCACTATGCCCAACCACAAATCGGCGTCTGCGCATGCGCCGCGGAGGTCCAGCGCCGACACGGACTCCCGCTCCGCCACGCCCTCGCAGGTGCAGGTATAACTCTGGCATTATTGTTAGGATCATTCTTCTTCTTATTATTATTATTGTTATTATTATCATTATTATTATTATACATGATATATATATATGTGAGAAAGATGGTAGAATACAGTAATATATATATACAAATTTTACCTCCCTGACTGGGACTCGAACCCGCGTCATAAGGACGACAGGTACGGTGGTGAGATCGACGGCTACTGACCCGCTAAAAGAATTGTCCAACCAGACGCCTTATGAGACGTCATGGAAATTACCTATGTGCTCTTAGCAGAGCATTGACAGCGTACCTGTCAATCTTATGGCACAGGTTCGTGTCCTGGTCAGGGAAGTAAAATTTGTATACGGCGCGGGTTCGAGTCCTGGTCAGGGAAGTAAAATTTGTATATATATATATGTATATACACTTTTTGCATTTTTAGTTTGTTAGTCTGGAATCGATTCATTATCTTATATTAACTCATTAGGCAATTTAGGTTTATGGACTTAGTTTTTTTTTTTTTTTTTGTGTGTGTGTGTGCAAAGGGACTTGTAGATTGCGCAACTGGTTATCCCAAATTTCCGTATTATTGATACAGTTATAGATGATCATACGATAGTCATAATAACAGTAATAATGATAATGATAAAATCATATATTCCTTCCTTGATCATTATTATTATTATTATAAGGATAAAACTACTCATAATAATGATAATAATAATAGTAGTAATAATGATAGTAACAATAATAATGACTATAATGATGATAGCGATAACAATAATAATAATAGTATTTCTGTTATCGTTAGCTTATCAAC
>BOPN01004740.1:20000-22500 GCA_017312705.2 Penaeus japonicus
GGAAGGGGGGCACGGGAAAGGGCGAGGGAGAAAGAGGGAAGGGAGCAGGGAAGGAGAGTGATGGAGGAAGGGGGGAGGGTGAGGGAGAAAGAGGGAAAAGGGGGAGAAGGTGCGAGTAGAGGGAGTAGAGAAGGAGGGAGAAAGGGGAAGGGGGAAGGGGGAGAGGGGAAGAGGGAGGGGGACACAAAGCGGTGGAACACATCATCAGGGCTGTAGAGGAGAGTTGTTACACAGAACGTAATGGATGACCTCTTTGTATTGGTCCTATTACCAGGGGGAGGGGGAGGTACGAGGGAGGAGGGGGAGGGCGAAGAGGAGGGGGAGGTAGGAGGGAGGAGGGAGATGGAGTAGGAGGGAGGAGGGGGAGGTAGGAGGGAGGAGGGAGAGGTAGGAGGGAGGAGGGGCAGGGAGGAGGGAGATGGAGTAGGAGGGAGGAGGGGGAGGGAGGAGGGAGATGGAGTAAGAGGGAGGAGGGGGAGGGAGGAGGGATAGCAAAGGAGGGAGGAGGGGTAGGTGGCAGAGCCGGGGGACAGTCCCATTACGAATCAGGGCAGAAATAGTCACTTTTTCAAATACAAATACTTCTCTCCCTGCTATTTTTTCGACATTTTTCCTTTTTTTCCCCTTATTTTAACTTGCTAATCTATTTTTCTTTCCTTACTATAAAAAGGAAATTACTAGAATTAGAATTGACTTTTTTTTCTATCTTTCTTTTTTTCCTTTCAATTTGCAGGCACCTCTTTCCCATTTGTTCTGTTGCGGCGAACGAGTACACAGCCAAGTAATATTTGTGATACAAAATATGAAAAAATAAAGGCTCGTGCAGCAATCTGGCTGTAGGGCGGCATGTTCTGTGGTTTTACAAAGCATCAATCCATCAACGGGAGTGGAAAAAAGAAGAAAAAACGAAAGAGAGAGATAGAGAGGTCAGAGAGAGAGAGAGAGAGAGAGAGAGAGAGAGAGAGAGTGAGAGGAAGGCAGAAGCGGAGGCAGTTCCCTTGACGAATGAGCAAGGATTAAAAGGAAGCTCCACCTTTGCTTCCGAGACTCCGATCATATATCACACACGCTGCAGTATAAACGCTCCCACTTCCCGATCGCACGGGAGAAAAAAATCCCCGAGAGTGTCTCAAAATACCTCTTAAACACAGCCTTAACGCGCTAAGTTCCCGAGATAACGGCAGCGCACAGCCAGGCGCAATCGCCTAACCACTGCGCACGGTCTTACCACGACTCGATTCGTCTTCCGTGCCCTCTCTGTGACCCTCGCTGTGCTCTTTGACCTCGTCGTGCTGTCTGACCTACGTCCTTTGGCCTCGTCCTTTCACTTATCTCTCCTCGCCAAATTTCCTACCAAGACACCAGACTCTAACACCCTGACTATCGGCCTCCACCCCTCGTTATGCCATTCCTGTTTACATCAGACTTAGGACTAACTCACGAAAAAATAAATAAAGAAATAAAACGAAAACGCAAGTCCCGAAATGTATTTGCGATACAACAACATATTACTGACAAGGACAAAAAAACAATTACACAAATAATATCCTCGCTGTTATCACCACAAGCACCGTCTCTGTTATCATCCGTATGATGATCCCGATACAGCGAAGTCCACGGCCACAAGGAAGGCCCGAAGGCACAGCGACCAGCCGCCGTAGAGAGCCGAGTTCGAAGCATTTAACGAAGGTCAACAGATTGAGACCGATTGGGAGGTGGGGGGAGGGGGAGGGGGAGGGGGGATAACCCAGAGGGTGATACCGGAGGACATGACCTTTGCCCTTTGATGTCTATTGGTTCATCAACTTCGCCGAAATTCCCACAGACGAACGAGGAGAGATATGGCTTATTATTGCAGGAGATTGATAAGTGGTTGGCAGTCTGTCCTGGTTTGGCGACTGTTTACGTGGTGGTTTCGGTTGTCACTGGCGGCTAATTTGGTCATTGATGAAGGGGGTTGGAATGCTTTGTCATGCAACAGCAAATCCATCATATCATTTATTTCTTCCTTTGTAAAGAAAATGATGTAAAACATTTTTTTCTATTACATGATAGACAAGGAAGAAGGAAATTCAATACAAGGGTATACATTTTGTATGTACAATCCCTTTTTTTTCATTCACATTTTTCACTTTACAATTTGCAGTGAACACACTTTACAATTTGCGGTGAACACACTTTTACATGTATGCACGTATAAAAGTACACAAAAACAAAATTAAAAAAGAAAAAAATCCGGTCATTTAATCCACCTTTTCACGCTAGACTATACGGATTAATCCTTGGATGCGAGAGATGAGTACAAATCTCTCCCCAGCTCTCCCCTCGCGTTCCTCTTCTTCTCCCTTTGCCCCTCTCCCTCTCCCTCACTTTCTCTCTCTATTCCCTCTCCCATCTGCCCTCTCCCACTCTTCCTCCCCGTCTCCCTCTTCCTCGCCCTCTCTCTCTCCTTCTTCTTTTTCTCCTTCTCCCTCTCCCTCTCCCTTTCCCTTTCCATCTT
>BOPN01004740.1:40000-42500 GCA_017312705.2 Penaeus japonicus
CTTCTTTTTTCTTCTTCTTTTTTTTCTTTTTTTTTTCTTTTTTTTCTTTTTTTTGCAATCCAGCCAAAAGTGATTAGAGAAGTTGAAAATGGAGAAGAGTCCTCGAAAATGTTGCCAACTTATTGCATCTTTAATTGAGGCAATTTCTGATCAGTTCACTTATAGTCAATGTTTGCCAGATGCATGTAGACTTTCAGCCATGTTACGAGGATGGAAAAGATACTGGGATTGTTCATATCATCATTAATACTATCGTCATCATCATATTCCTCATCACCATCATTATCATTATTATCATCATTATCATCACTATTACAGTATTTACCATGATGATTATTGTTACTATTGTTGTTATTATTGTTGTTTTAATCATCACTATTATCATAATTATCATCATCATTTCTATCATTACCACGATGATGGTGATCATGATAGTTGTTATGATCATTGTTATCATTATCGTTATCATAATAATAATGTCCATTGTAATAAAAGTTATGATAGTGATGGTTATAATAACTACTATTATTATCATTATCATTATTATTGATATTAGTACCATAATCATTATCATCAAAATCATCATTTCATTATGATTATCATCATTCCTCTCATTATCATATATTATCATTATTACTATCTTTATTTTCATTTTGAGTATTACTATCATTATCATTATCGTTACTCCAATTACTGTAATCATTATCATTATCATTCCCCATATTGTGACAATCATTATCATTATTATCATTTTCATCCTTATCATTAGCCTTATCATCATTATTACTATTATTATCATCATTATTATCATCATTATTGTAATCAACATTATCATTATCATAATCAATATTATCATTATTATAATCAACATTATCATTATCATTGTTGTTATCATAATTGTAATCATTATCATGGTCGTCATCATCATTATTATCAACATTATCATAACTATTACCATCATTAGCGTTACCAATATCATTACTACTACTACTATTATCGTCAATACCATGATTATTACTATTATCATTAACATTATCATTATAACTAGCAATGTCATTACAATCATTAGCATTAGCATTATTGTTATCATTATCATTATTGTCTATTAATATTTTAGAATTATAATCATTACCATTGATATTATCCTTTTTATCATTGACCGTATGGTGACCATTATAATTATGACTTTTATTACTACCAACATCATTATTATAACTATTGTAATCATAATTATTATCATTACTACTATTATTATCATTATTATCGTAATCATGATGATTATCATAATCATTATCATTATTGTCACTATAATTATTACTACTAACATCAATGTTATTGTTTTTTCATCATTATGACTATTATCATTATCAGCATTACTATTATTATCATTATTACCATTATTATTCTTATCATCATCTTTATTATCATGAGCAATATCATAATTATTTTTTTCCATATCATTATCATCCTCATCATCAACTCCACCATCATCATCATTATTATTCCTATCACAATCATGATCATTATCACTTCATCATTCTCTCAATTAATTCTATAAAAAAAAATCAGAAAAGAGAGAGAGAGAGAAAGAGAGAGAGGGGGGGGGAGGGGGAGACAGAAAGAGAGGATGAAGAAGAAAAAGACAAAGAAATGTCTGAAATGTAAAGAGGTTTTAATCTTGCGTCACAAACTTTGAATAACGAAACCTCGGTGCCAATCAGCTGTCCCGCCGGCCCGAGGAAGTTGGCCAAATCTTGGTTCATTAATGATCACAACACGGAGGAAGACTGACGGCTCGGGGTTTCCATACAGTTAGTTTCTTTGGCCTGTCTCTCTCTCTTTCTCTATCTATCTATCTATCTATCTATCTATCTATCTATCTCACTCTCTCTCTCTCTATCTATATATCTATCTCCCTCTCTCACTCTCTCTTTCTCTCTCTCTCAATCTCTCTCTCTCTCTCTCTCTCTCTCTCTCTCTCTCTCTCTCTCTCTCTCTCTCTCTCTCTCTCTCTCTCTCTCTCTCTCTCTCTCTCTCTCACTTTTTCTATCAATCAGTCTATCCAGCTATATATTTCTCTATCTCTTTATCTATCTCTTTGTGCACCTTCTTCTCTGTTTCTGCTCTTCCTTTCTCCTTTCCATCCATCGCCTTTTATCTTGCTTTTCCCTGAGTTGCTGCTGAGTCTTCTACGCATCACCCAAGTTCGACTATTTTTGTTCATCTAGGAAATCTCTGCCTCAAAGAGACACTATATCTGTCTGCTTTGCTCGAAATTGTAACGAGTTTTGTCCTAAAAATAACTTGGCACTCACTCGGCTTTTATCTAAACCTTTGTAAAAAAAAAAAAAAAAGTACCAAGGAAAACAAACAAAAATCAAAAGCGGGGCGATAGAAACAAAACAGCGGAGCAAAAGAGAAACTAAAAGCTCGAGTGACTTCCACTATAAGTTGGAGCGAGGGTAAGATCGTAGAATACAAATCTCGGCGCGTCTTAAGA
>BOPN01004740.1:100000-105000 GCA_017312705.2 Penaeus japonicus
GCCTGTTCAAACGTGTTGTGATATTCTTTATTACTGTGATCATTGTGCTGTAGTGAATAGTTCTATCGTGCACCATAACGGCAGACTATCTGCGTTATGGAATGAACCTGTAATGTTCAAACCCTGTGTCTGGCATCACTACCTTATTTGCGGTGGGTTATTAGTTCCGAAAGACTAAGACACCCATCACAGCGAGAGAGAGAGAGGAGAGGAAGTGTCGTAGACTATTCCATGTGTACTATTTCCTCACACGGTCACAATTCTTCTCTTATCCTATAGAAGAGGAAAACCCGGACGACCTGAGGTCAATATAATGGCCAATCTCTCTCAGTCCCCCGGCCACCACGGTAAGATAGGCCTCTTACTTTTGACCTTTTGCCTCCAGGTCAGGACTGGTCACATCTTCACCTAGCCTGACCCGCCTGGGTAAGGTCACAACGTAACAAAGCCAAGGACGTCCCCGAGGGAGGGGGAAAGGGTGGCAGAAAGAGAGAGAGAAAAAGAAAGAAAGAAATAGCAAAAGAAAGAGAGAAGGGGGGGGGGCGGGGACAGATAGACATGTATACAGAGAGATAGATGGATTAACTGAAAGACAGACAGGCTAACACATTGCCAAACAAACACCCATGCAATGCAATAGAGAAATAATGAACCCGGTAGACAGGGTGAGAAATGCATCGGCATAAGCCAGAAGGACTCAGCGGCCCAGCAGGACCTTCGCGTGTCCGAGTGTCCTGCGAGCCATCGCGTCAAGGCCGTCGGGAGTGAGCGAGCGAGCAACCGAGCGAGCGACCGGCCGAGGCGTGTTGGAACCATCCCTCCTTCGGCCTTAAGAAATGTCTAGCAATAGCACACGAGAGGCAGCTCCAGCCGGGACAAATATTGACTGGAATTAACTCCCCGTATTCCACCGACCGCATTTTCTCCCTTGCAGTCTCTCCAATCCGTAACAATCAGTGGCCGGGCGACTCGACGCCAAAAATGGGTCCAAGAGCTGATGAAACGAGTCGCAAAGAAGTCGTCTTGAACCTGATGGGA
Source organism: Penaeus japonicus (assembly GCA_017312705.2). Taxonomy (NCBI): domain Eukaryota; kingdom Metazoa; phylum Arthropoda; class Malacostraca; order Decapoda; family Penaeidae; genus Penaeus; species Penaeus japonicus. The sequence goes on from BOPN01004740.1 coordinate 101,039, forward strand.
TATTAAGTTCCGAGCGAATTAATGCTTTGCTTCTTGGCTGTTAGAATGCATTGGGATTTCTTCACTTGAAAATTCTCCTTTTTTTATAATTACAAGATCATCATTACCATTGTTGTTATTGATATTATCACCATTAGCATTAGCATTATTTGCATTATTAGATATATATCTAATGTTATCGTCGGTGATATTACTATCATTATTATCATTAAAGCAATCATGTATATCATCATCATCCTCAACATCATCATCAGCATCACCACCCTTGCCATTACCTTTAATCATAAGAGTACCAGTAATAACAGTAGTTGTAGGAAGAAAATCATTATGCTGATAATCGTATTACAAATGGCAATGACAAAAAAAATGATAATAATGATAACAATAATATTAACAATAACGCTAATGATAAAAAATATCGTTATGATTGTTAATAATAACAATGGTTATTATCATTATCATAACAGTGATGATAATAATGATGATAATAATGGTAGTGATAACAATAAGGATTATGATAATAATAATGACAATGATAATAGTAATGATAATAGTAATGATAACGATGGTAATGGGAATAATAGCAATGGAAGTCATAATGAAGACAATAATAGCAATAGTATTAATAATAATACCAATGATAATGATAATAATAATGATAACAATAATTATGATAATAATGATAGTGGTAATGGCAGTGGTAATTACAATAATGATAACAATGATAATGATGATGATAACAATAATGATAATAATAATAAAATAATGAAGATGATCATAATAATAACAACAACAACAACAACAATAGTTGCAACAAACCCCAACATCCTCTGATTTAAGAAAACAAAAATTTCGTTCATATTTTCAGGGTTGAATATTTATCGTATCCTGAGGTAGTAATTTGTAGGAGCTTTATTACGCTGCCTTTCCCGTTCTCCGGGTCTGGCGGCACGGGCCAACCGGTCCTCCTCCCGCGGGCGGGTCATGTGAGGCGGAGAGAGGTCAGACGCTACTCGCTCGTCTCTCGCTCTCTGTCTGTCTGTCTCTTTTGCTCTCTGGGCCTCTCGTTCTCTGTCTGGCTGTCTGCTTTGCTCTCTGGGTCTCTCGTTCTCTGTCTGGCTGTCTGTCTGTCTGCTTTGCTCTCTGGGTCTCTCGTTCTCTGTCTGTCTGTCTGTCTGCTTTGCTCTCTGGGTCTCTCGTTCTCTGTCTGTCTGTCTGTCTCTTTTGCTCTCTGGGTCTCTCGTTCTCTGTCTGGCTGTCTGTCTCTTTTGCTCTCTGGATCTCTCGCTCTCTGTCTGTCTGTCTCTTTTGCTCTCTGGGTCTCTCGTTCTCTGTCTGGCTGTCTGTCTCTTTTGCTCTCTGGATCTCTCGCTCTCTGTCTGTCTGTCTCTTTTGCTCTCTGGGCCTCTCATTCTCTGCCTGGCTGTCTGGCTGTCTGTTTTGCTCTATGGGTCTCTCGTTCTCTGTCTGTCTGTCTGTCTGCTTTGCTCTCTGGGTCTCTCGTTTACTGTCTGTCTGTTTGGTCTCTGTCTCTCGTTTTCTGTCTGTGCGTGTGTCACGTATTCTGTCTCTGTCTGTTTTGCTCTCATGATCTCTCGTTTTCTGTCTGTCTGTCTGTTTTGTTCTCTGTGTCTAATTTCTGGCGCTGTGTGTGTCTCGCTTTCTGCCTGCTTGTTATCCTGTCTCATTATTTTTGTATCTTATTTTTTCCATTTCTGCTGTATCTATCTTACTTTCCTAATCCTGTCTTTCCATTGTTTTATCATTCTTTCTGTCTATTTCTCACTATCTATCTGCTATCCGTCTGCTTACCTGTTTATATATCTGTTTATACATCTACTCCTTTCGCTGCATTGTTTTTTTTTTTCTCACGATCATACGGCACTTCCAAACGTCATTGCTACATCATTGTTGCGTCATGGATTCGCCAGTCTGTCATGCAGATTCACGGAGATCGTTGCTTTCCATTTTGAGCTTGAGTGATTTGCCGATTTAGATTTTTTTTTTTTTTTTTTTTTTTTTTTTTTTTTTTTTTTTTTTACATGTTCGTGACTTTTGACGATTTTAAAGGTGAAAGGCGGAGGCTGGCTGTGTGCGCGCTGGCCTGAACTGGGGAAACGTGTTGCGCGGATGGATGCTGTCGAGAAGGTCTTGCGTTTCACGTCTTTATGGAGCATTTGTGGCGCTCTAGATCTGCTCTAGCCGAAGGAGTATAAGGGAGATCGAATGTATAAAACATGCATGGATACAAACGTGTGCTAGTATGTCAACACACACATATATATATCAAACAAAGCAAACAAGCACACGCATATATACTATGAATACACACACATACACACACATTCTCTCTTTCTCTTTCTCTTTCTCTCTCTCTCACACACACATACACATATACATGTGTGTGCGTGTGTGTGTGTGTGCATATGTATATATATATATATATATATATATATATATATATATATATATATGTGTGTGTGTGTGTGTGTGTGTGTGTGTGTGTGTGTGTGTGTGTGTGTGTGTGTAGTGACGAAATATACCAAATATAGTTTGTGAAGAAAATGTGTCTGGTACTTTATATCGACTCCTAAGAGACATAACTTCCTCCACGAGGTCAGGAAACTTTGATGCTTCTTTTATTATTCAAAGGCTGAATAAAGACTATTTGGAGATAAGTGTTTTTCTTCATTTATTTATTCCTTGCTTCTTTTATCTTATATTTATATTCCTCTTTCTTCGTATTTCACTATTATCTTTTTCTTTTCTTTTTTTTCTTTTCTTTTTTATTTATGCCCTCTTTCATCTTATTCATCTCCTACAAAGACACACGTAAAGACTCCTACTAATCATATTTTCGATATTTTCTTCATGTTGAAATGAATAGAGCTTGACTATCAATTCTGAATATACATCGGACTTGTTCTACTTGGAGAAGGACTAATAATTAAGAAACAAATTTATATCAAGAATGTTCATCAATTATTTACTTTAGATTGACGTTCCCAGTTTTCTTCTTTCTTTCTTTCGCTCTCTCTTCCATAGCTGTGTATCGTTCAATTTATATTCATATTTACTGTTTCAGCGTCACTTCCCGTTCTGTTTCTATTTCAGCGAGGAGTTTCCGTGCCTGTGAATTGAACGGATGAATAGAACCGACTCTGAGACTCACTATTTTACGCTCACATAATTGTTATTCTGTCAAATCTTTTTGTGTTTATTTTTGTTTTTCTAATCTCTCTCTTTTTGACTCAATCTGCATATCGCTCTGACTGTCTATCATTTTATCTATCTCTTGACAGTCCAATGCATATGATTTTGAGTAGTTTTTAGATAATCCGGTTGCAGAATAAGTCCAACTTTATCACAAATCCTGATTACCAATCCCATCAATGATGCAGCTCTATAAGTGTCCTCACAGGCAGCATCAGTCGTAAACTGAATGCCATCATCATCGCCGTCAAAGCGATTAGATCAATACGAAAAAAAAAGAAGAAGAAAAAAAAAACTCAACGATAATCATAGAAACAAACAAGGAAGGATAATCAAAACGAGGCATCCATTGAATCGGGCGAAGTTTAATAAGATTTCCGTGTATGTTAAGATCCTTATCCTTGCCCTCCCCACTCCTCTCCCCTCCCCACCCACTCCCTCTACCCTCCCCCCACCCTATTCCTACCCTCCCCCAATGCTCTCCTCGCCCCCCCCCCCCCCCCCTCGCCCCGCTTACCCGCATTGGGTAGCCGCAGTTTTCCGCGCCGGGGAGAAGGCTTGCGCGAAGGGGGAGGCTATTTGCATACCGACAGAATTAATTAAGAGAAGGCTCACTCATATATCAGGATATTTGGGGATATTAGGCTCTAAGTTGAGCTATAAAGTCGGCACATGAGAAGGAAGGTTGGAGGGGGAAGGGGGAGGAGGGCAGTGTCTGGGGAGGGGGAGGGGAGGGTGTGGCAAGAGCA
>BOPN01004741.1:32500-35000 GCA_017312705.2 Penaeus japonicus
TTGGCTAGCGCCTGTGTTTGGGGGGCAGTGCTAGGAATTCTAATTTCTTATATAAACTTGGATTTCCTTTATTAGATTTCAATTCTACTGGTAAATTTATGTGACTTGAAAGACCATGTCCAAACACACACACATACATATATACATACATACATACATATATATATATATACATACATACATACATACATATATATATATATATATATATATATATATATATATATATATATATATATATATTATATATATATAAATATATATATATATATATATATATATATATATATATATATATATATATAAGTATATATATACATATATATATATATATATATATATATATATATATATATATATATATATATATATATATATATATATATATATATATATATATGTATGTATTTTTATATATATGTGTGTGTGTGTGTGTGTGTGTGTGTCGCTCTTTTTTTTTTTTTTTTTTTCCCTCTCTCTCTCTCTCTCTCTCCCTCACACTCATTCGCAAACGAGTGCTTTGGAAAACCTTCATATGATTCCCCAGCTCGAGATAGAATCGGGAAGCGATCGAGAAAGTATTCAATCCCCTTCGCGGAAATCGAATGAATTTTCCCCGATCGAGACGCCATATTTATCATCCAAATAAGAAGAGAAAAAAAAAGGAAATGAATGAAAGAGAGATGCATTAGCCTCAACCCCCCCCCCCCCCCCCCCCCCTTTCCCCTTCCCCCGCCCCCGAAATTCATTTGCCCCCAATATGACTTCATTTCCATAAAACTCCGATTAATCTTAAGATTCAGCCGCCGCATTCAAAAAAAAAAAAGAAAAAAAAAAAAAAAAAAAAAAAAAAAAAAAAAAAAAAAAAAAAAAAAATCCATTTCCAATCCACTGTTGCTGATCCTTTGGCTGTCCCCCCCCCCGCCCCCCCCCCACTCCTCACTCCTGTGTTAACTAGGTCTCCCTCGCCACCTCTTCCTCTTCTCTTCCTCTTATCTTCCTCTTCTCTTCCTCTTCTCTTTCTCTTCTCTTCCCCTTCTCTTCCCCTTCTCTTCTTCTTCTCTTCTTCTTCTCTTCTCCTTCTCTTCCTCTTCTCTTCCTCTTCTCTTCCCCTTCTCTTCCTCTTTTCTTCCTCTTCTCTTCCTCTTCTCTTCCTCTTCTCTTCCTCTTCTCTTCCTCTTCTCTTCCTCTTCTCTTCCTCTTCTCTTCCTCTTCTCTTCCTCTTCTCTTCCCCTTCTCGTCCTCTTCTCTTCCTCTTCTCTTCATCTTCTCTTCCCCTTCTCGTCCTCTTCTCTTCCCCTTCTCGTCCTCTTCTCTTCCCCTTCTCGTCCTCTTCTCTTCCTCTTCTCTTCCTCTTCTCTTCCTCTTCTCTTCCCCTTCTCTTCCTCTTCTCTTCCTCTTCTCTTCCTCTTCTCTTCCTCTTCTCTTCCTCTTCTCTTCCTCTTCTCTTCCTCTTCTCTTCCTCTTCTCTTCCTCTTCTCTTCCTCTTCTCGTCCTCTTCTCTTCCTCTTCTCTTCCTCTTCTCTTTTTCTTCTTTTCTTTTTCTCTTCCTCTTCTCTTTTTCTTCTTTTCTTTTTCTCTTCCTCTTCTCTTCCTCTTCTCTTCCTCTTCTCTTCCTCTTCTCTTCCTCTTCTCTTCCTCTTCTCTTCCTCTTCTCTTCCTCTTCTCTTCCTCTTCTCTTCCTCTTCTCTTCCTCTTCTCTTCCTCTTCTCTTCCTCTTCTCTTCCTCTTCTCTTCCTCTTCTCTCTCCTCTTCTCTTCTCTCTTCTCTTCTCTCTTCTCTTCTCTTCTCTCTTCTCTTCTCTCTTCTCTTCTCTCTCTCTCTCTCTTTCTTTCTCTTTTTCTTTCTTTCTTTTTCTTTCTCTTCTTCCCTTCTCGTCCCTCTTCCTCGTCCTTCCTCTTCTCTTCCTCTTCTCTTCCTCTTCTCTTCCTCTTCTCTTCCCCTTCTCTTCCTCTTCTCTTCCCCTTCTCTTCCTCTTCTCTCTTCCTCTTCTTCTTCCTCTTTCTCTCTTCCTCTTCTCTCTCTCTTCCCCTCTTTCTCTTTTCTCTTCTCTTCCTCTTCTCTTTTTCTTTCTTTTTCTTTTTCTCTTCCTCTTTCTCTTCCTCTTCTTCTTCTTCTTCTTCTTCTTCCTCTTCTCTTCTTCCTCTTCTTCCTCTTCCTCCTCTTCCTTCTCTTCCTCTTCTCTTCCTCTCTTCTCTTCTTTTTCTTTCTTTTCTTTTTCTCTTCCTCTTCTCTTCCTCTTCTCTTCCTCTTCTCTTCCTCTTCTCTTCCTCTTCTCTTCTTCCCTTCTCTTTCCTCTTCTCTTCCCCTCTTCTCTTCCTCTTCTTCCTCTTTCTCTCTTTTCCTCTTCTCTCTTCCTCTTCTCTCTTCCCCCCTTCTCTTCCTCTTCTTCCTCTTCTCTTCCCCTTCTCTTCCCCTGTTCTTCCTCTTCCCTCTTTCTTCCTCTTCTCTTCCTCTTCTCTTCCTCTTCTCTTCCTCTTCTCTTCCTCTTTTCTTCCTC
>BOPN01004741.1:50000-52500 GCA_017312705.2 Penaeus japonicus
GACAACACCTGGGTCGACTTATCGAACGTATTGCGGGAAACAGCAAAGGAACTGCTCGGTGTGACAACTGGGAAAAAGAAGGAGGACAAGAAAACATGGTGCTGGAACGAAGAAGTACAGGAAGCTATTGCGAGAAAGAAAGAAGCATGGAAAGAGTGGTACAAAAGAAAAGATTTGAGAAGCAAGTTTTTGTACAAGGAAGCGAAGAACAAGGTAAAGGTGGCAGTAGCGATAGCAAAGAAAGAAGCAAGTGAGGAGATATATGAGAAGCTGGATACGAAAGAGGTGGAAAACATGGTGTATAGAGTGGCAAAGCAGAGGGATAGAGCAGCAAAGAACGTACAACAAATCAGGCTGATAAAGGACGCTGAGGATAGAGTGTTGACCACCGAGGAGGAGGTGCTGCAGAGATGGAAAGACTACTTTGAAGGCCTGATGAATGTTAAAAACCCCATGGAAATGAGAGAGGAAAATGGGGTGATGGCAGAAGTAATGGTAGCAGGAATAACACAGGACGGAGTAAACAAGGCACTGAAAAAGATGAAGAGAGGCAAAGCTTTAGGACCAGATAACATTCCTATAGAAGCATGGGTAAGCCTAGAAAAAACAGGGGTTGGATACTTAGCATCCCTATTCAACAAAATCCTTGCAGGAGAGAGAATGCCAGATGAGTGGAGAAAGAGCACATTGATACCCATTTACAAGAACAAATGAGATGAACAGGATTGCGGTAACTACCAGGGCATCAAACTAATGAGTCATACAATGAAGTTGTGAGAAAGGGTGACAGACACAAGGCTAAGGAGCTGCTGCAGAATCTGTGATGAACAGTTTGGTTTTATGCCAGGGAGAAGTACCACAGATGCCATCTTTGCACTGCGAATGTTGATGGAAAAGCACAGAGAGGGACAAAAACAACTGGATTGTGTGTTCATTGATCTGGAGAAGGCATATGATAGAGTACCAAGAGAAGAACTGTGGCACTGCATGTGGGAGCCATCGATACCAGAAGTGTATGTAAGGATGGTGCAAGATATGTATAATGAGTGTATGACAGCAGTGAGAAGTGCAGTGGGTACTACAGAAGGGTTTAAGGTGGAAGTTGGATTACATCAGGAGTCAGCCCTGAGCCCGTTCTTGTTTGCTGTTATCATGGATAAGTTAACTGATGGGCTTAGGAAAGAAGCGCCGTGGTCTATGATGTTTGCAGACGACGTTGTGCTATGTAGCGAAAGAAGAGAAAAAGTAGAGGAAGATCTGGAAAGGTGGAGACATGCACTGGAGAGGCGTGGCATGAAAGTCAGCAGAAGGAAGATAGAGTATCTCTGTGTAAATGAGAAGGAAGGAGATGGCAGAGTTAAATTGCAAGGAAAAGAGATCAAGAAAGTGAGTGAATTTAAGTATCTGGGTTCTACAGTAGACTGTGAAGGATCTAGTAATGCTTAAGTTAAAAGGAGAATACAGGCAGGCTGGAATGGGTGGAGAAAAATGACGGGAGTTTTGTGTGGCAGGAACATGCCAATAGGAGTGAAGGGGAAAACCTATAGGACGTGTGTAAGACCAGCAATGCTATATGGCATGGAGACAGTGCCAGTAACAAAGTTACAAGAGGCAAAGATGGAGGTGGCAGAGATGCGAATGTTGAGATTCACTCTGGGTCTTACACGGGAAAACAAAACAAGGAATGAGACAGTGAGGGACATGCTAGCTACAAGAAGGCTTGGGTAGAAATTAAGAGAGTGGAGACTGAGATGGTTTGGGCACGTGAAGAGAAGGGAAGAGAAATTCGTTGGCCGAAGAATGCTGCAGATGGCACCACCAGGAAAAAGACGTAAAGGCAGACCGAAAAGGCGTTTTATGGACAACATCAGAGAAGATATGATGCAAGTAGGTGCTGCGGAGGAGGACACACAAGATAGAAAGAGATGGAGAAAGTTGACGCGCTGTGGCGACCCCTGATACAGGGATAAGCCGAAAGACAAAGAAGAAGAAGATCATCATTATCATGATTATTAGGAAAATGATTGCTTTCATTCAGCATTATCGTCATTGTTATCATCGTTATACTACTTTCATCTCTGTTATCTTTACTGTTAATATTGTCATTATATACATAACAATTATCGTCGTTATTATCATTATCATTAATGAAATTATTCTTGTTATCGTTATCATTATTATGAATATCATCATTATCATTATAATTGCTATTATTATTTTTATCATCATCATCATAATAACTATTATTATTATTATCATCATCATCATCATTATCATCATTTTTATCATTATCAACATCATAATTATTGTTATTCTTATTATCATTACCATTATCATCACTATCATTATCAATTATCATTATTATCTTCATCCTATTCATCCTATCAAGTTTCATTCAATTTATTCTATTACTTAACCCGTTAATAACAATACTAACGATATCTTCGCCTTTTTGTCACTACGAGTAGCAATTGTAAAAGCTTTAGTTGCTGTATCATGT